>JANAVB010029367.1:0-23367 GCA_029216955.1 Iris pallida | reverse complement strand
CCCCCCCCCCCCCCCCCCCCCCCCCCCCCAAAAAAAAAAAAAAAAAAATCCCAAAATCAATCTTATTTCTAAATTTCACTCTCTCTTCACAAACCCTATTTCCTCCTCTTCTTCTTTTTCCTCCTCCTCTCCACCATTTCCCTCTTGAAGCTACATATTATTTGGATCTTCTTCTCTACCATTTTCCAACTCTCTCTCCCTACCACGATGCACGCAAACGTTCCTCTCAATCAAGGTAAGAACCCTAATACTTAGTTGTCAGTTAAACCCTAATAATTTAGTTCGAAAAACCAAGTATACATTGTAATGGAATGATAGTTAAGATGACGGACAGTTGTTCTAAATGATCACGAATTTGTAATGGAATGATAGTTTAGAAAATCTCGAGTCGACTAGGACTGCCCATGTTTCTGACAGTCCTATGTACTGTTAGGACTGCCAGAAACTGTGGCAGTCTACTTGTACAGCAAGTATAACACAGGACTGCCGCACTTTGTGGCAGTCCTTATACATCTAGGACTGCCACAAAGTGCGGCAGTCCTGTGTTATACTTGTTATACAAGTGGACTGCCACAGTTTCTGGCAGTCCTATGTACTGTTATGACTGCCTGAAACTGTGACAGTTCACTTGTACAACAAGTATAACACAGGACTGCCGCACTTTTTAGCAGTCCTAGATGTATAAAGGACTGCCACAAAGTGCGACAGTCATGTGTTATACTTGTTGTACAAGTAGACTGCCACAGTTTCAGGCAGTCCTAACAGTATACAGGACTGCCAGAAACATGGGCAGTCCTGCATTGCACTTCTTGTTTACTGTTTGCTAAGTATTCTTCGATTGATATTAAATTCGTAGTCACGAGCCGAATCCGAAGACGAAGAACGTTGACGTCGAGCCTGAAAGAAAACGTCATACCGCATCAGAGCGGAAGGCACGTGAAACTGAGCGGGTTCGCGATAAACCAATAACGATAAGAGAACCGGAGGCACCCTCTCAGACTACAACACGTCGAACCAAACGCATTGCAAGTAAATCGAAGCAACAGAAGACTCGCCCTGATTCTTCCTCCTCCGATGATGATTTGGCTTCATAGAGGGGGGGGACGATGGTTCCGGACCTTCTCACGAGAAGGCCGCTTCTGATAGAGCTGATCGGAAAGTGAGCCCAATCAGTTGCTCACTATTGAAGTCTTTGCCTAACCACATATCTTACCAAATTTGGAAGGATCTGGCAAGTTCATTACCTTAGATGTAAATTGACTTTTGAAAATAGTAGTCATATTTTATTTTATATTCTTTATCTTGTTTTATTTTCAAAAAAGCTCGCGTATCTTGCGGGTCATTAACCATGCTAAGATGTGCGGTACATGGGATTTTGACAATTTGAAAAAAGGTGTGAAGGCCAAAATCATCCCTACTGGGTTGCAACATATTGCGAAACACTCGTATAAGATCTTGGATCACGCACTGATCTCTGTGTTTGTGGAGCGGTGGCATCCCGAAACAAACAGTTTCCATTTCTCATCCGAGGAGTTGACGATCACCCTCGACGACGTCCACCACATTTTGGGACTTAGAGTTGATGGTCGTCCAATGCTGATGAATTATTCTATGGGCGACTTTGAGATGTATGACGAGATGGTGGAATTTGTCGTCAATTCTCTCGGTATTGAGGCAGAGAATTTTGTCAATCTCCCCGAGTTTAAGAATTTGTACGGAGTTCCTTTGAGTTTTCTGAGGAATACACGCATTGATGATGATGACGATGAGGACGATGAGGACGACGCCAACGACGATGTAGTGGCCCGGCATACATGTATTTCATCTTGGGAGCCGTCTGCATTCCGAACATGTCGGAACCTCGATTCACGCCAAATATGTAAACAATTTTATGAACTTAGGCACTGTGGATCAAATATCCTTTGGAAGCGGTATACTAGCTTATCTCTACCGCAAACTTGGGGCTGCATCTCGAGTCGGATCGAAGACTATAGCTGGTTGTCAAACTCTGCTCCATGTGAGTCAATTAAATCGTACTTTGTTTATAGTTTCAATCAAATTAGGTCGATTAGTATGTGTTCATTCTACATTTCATGTACAGGCATGGATATACGAACATTTTTCGACGCTAAAGAGGGCTACTCTTAACAAAGACTACGATGAGCAGCTACCTAGGATGTGTAAGTAAATCCAGTTAAGATAGATAGCAGACATCCGCATACTTTGGCTTCCCTGCGTGTCGCACTTGAAGATATGAACGAAAAGGAGGTGAAACAATGCTAACTTAAATTTTTATTTACTTAGGATTTCATTCTAGTGAAACAATACCAACTTCTTAAGTCTTGATTACTTATACTATGATGTAGATTATTTGGCATCCGTATCGGGATCTTCGAAATAGTTCTCGTCCGTTGCAAGGAGTTTCACTATTCCAAGGTCTGATATCCTATCATGAAATTGAAGAGCCTCACATGCCAGACAGAGTGCTTCGTCAGTTTGGCTACGTGCAAACTATACCGAGCACATTGAATTTGAGGACTTCTTCAAAAGGGACCAAAGCATCAACCTATGTCCCGCGGACTACCGTTGGGCTCTTACTTCTTCACTGAGTGGCAACGTCACATAGTCGGTGAAACTCAACGACTTCCGGTGGTGCAGATGTGGGATTGTAGTGATGACTATATGAATTATTATGTAGAGGCCGGACATGGTATGATGTTGAATCCAGATACGCGAGGTGATGAAGTGCGGTAGCTGCTCCTCTACCAAACAAGACAAGCCTGCTTGATGCACTGCAAAAGATGGCAAGTAGTAGTATGTCGAATTAATGTTTACCAGTATAGTAACCTGGCTAATTTTAACCCTTATTTTTTCCTTCATGCTTCGAAAGTAAGAAACTTGGAAAAAAGTCTCGTGCTGTGCAAGGGAGAGAACTACGTGGACGTTGCTAACCAGATGCAGAACATCGCATCGGACTATCCATTTCTCGAAAACGAGCGACGCACTAAGATGCGTCATGAGACAAAATGACTTTGTTGTATTTGTTTGAACAATTTGTGTGTCGCTTTTGTTGTAATGTATTTTGAATACTTAATGTCGTTTTTTGTAATATGTTTGAACACCAACATTTTGTTGTAATATGTTTTGAATCTTAATGTCGTATAAGTATCATATTGCGTTTGAGCATCATACTTGATTGAGTATCGTTTGAGCGTCGTATTTGATTGAAGTATTTGATTAAGTATCATGTATCGCAAAGTTTAAACTAGGACTGTCCAGTTCTCTGGCAGTCCATCATGCATGAAGGACTGCCAGAGAACTGGGCAGTCCTAGTTAAAACTTTTGTTAACAAGGACTGCCCAGTTTCCTGGGCAGTCCTAGTTCACAGCAAGTTTAAACTAGGACTGCCCAGATCTTTGGCAGTCCATCATGCATGAAGGACTGCCAGCGATCTGGGCAGTCCTAGTTAAAACTTGATGTGAACTATGACTGCCCAGGAAACTGGACAGTCCTTGTTAAACCTTGCTGTGAAGTCAAATGTGATACTCAAACCGATACTCAAATATATTTGTGATACTCAAACCGATACTCAAATATATTTGCGATACTCAAATATAAATGTGATACTCAACTCCGCTTTATATTTTCTAATAAGATACTCATATCAAAACCGATACTCAAATGTGTTACTCTAAAATAAAGTTTCCAAGTAGTAATATAAACTTTCTTCTTTCTGTTTAGAAAATGTGACAAAAGATATAAACTTCCTTCTTTCTGTTTAGAAAATGTGACAAAAGATATAAACTTCCTTCTTTCTGTTTACAAAAAGTGACCAAAGATATAAATTCCTTCTTTCTGTTTACAAAATGTGACAAAAGTATCGGTGTAGGACCCACTATCAGTCAATCAATACATCGTAGTGGTCTTTCGGCCTTGGTATAGGTTCCACGTACTTTGTTATCTTCTTGTAGACATTGATCGCATCGATGTAGAGTGTCGTCCAAGCATCGATTCTTCCGGAGCATATTTATACCAGATTGGATCAGGGAAGGAATAAGACTGTGCCCGATCAACTGCGGGATAACGAAGTGATTATCATCAAGTCCAATGGCATATAGAGTGGACATAGTGTAGTCTGCCGGAGGCGGTCATTGGGAAGAATGTGTTGTTACTTCTCTTGGACAGAATGATAATTGGGATCTTGTACCTGTAAGCGAATACAAATGCAGTATAAGTATTTATCAAACTTTTCACGTTAGTAAGAATGTGTTGGTATATTGTACTGTTAGCGAGACTCCAACTCCTCGTATAGCTCTGCTCTAACCTGTCTCCATCCGTCTTTAACGGAATAGCATAGATGTCTTGCAAGAACATGGTACCCACAATGTCCATCTTTAGGCACATCTTCAATAGACCAAATGTACTCCCGTATCGCAGGATGAAATATATGAATGTACATGTCGAATGTGACACCAACTCTTGTTTTCTGTTTCTTTCCTTGAATAGGAAGCTTATCATTCCTCTTTGGACAAACGAACCTTTCCACGCTTATTTCAATATGCTCAAATAATGATAGTTCTCTTCTAGTAGACTCGAGCTTCTTCTTCTGTGTTCTTGTAAGTCTTCTTGGTGGTCTACCCTTCGGGGCAACGACAACAGATGGCTCATGCACATGACTACTTGCCGAGTGGGCAAGTTCTTGAATTTTAAGTTCAATAGACTTCCTCTCAGGTTTGTGCACACACCATCTTGCATGAAGGAGTTTAACTTCGGCAAGGAAAAGAAATCATCGTAACTGTCCACCATAGGCATGACTGACAACTGTCTCCAACGTTAATCAACGACCACTACTGGAATAGGTCTACATTGACGTCGATATTCGTTGATCTCATGAGCACAAGGAAGGCCGAGAGAATGTCGATGTGTACAACCACATTCTTCGGTATCAAAACCAACTGAATTCGCCCGAGCAATCTCATCAAATATCAACACCAATGCATAGTGAGACAATACATGGACTAAATCAGACAACAGCTTTTCTTTCCTATGTTCGTGCTTTACAATATTCAGGCTCATCTGAAATGAAGCCTTTATCTCGTTTACCGTCGAATTGGTCATTAGATTTATCGACTGCCAAACTGACACAAAACCGACCGATGAACGTAGATATTTCTTCAGTGTTGAGTGTGAACCTTCGACATGGTTGGTAGTGGTTGTAACTCCACCTCTCAGTTTTAAATAAAATTTTAAAATCAATAGTATTAAATCATTTCCTTGAATATAATTTTTATTTATTATTTTCCTCACTTCTTCGAGTGAGCTTTCATTTCTCAGCCTATTTAAACTGATTGAATTACATTTAGTTAGATATTAAAGTTTAGCCATTCATTTAGCCCATTAGTTAAGCCCATTTCAAAAGCCATAGCCATTAGGTTATGTTAACCATAGATCGGTTAGGAGCAGGTCTCTTCCCCATTCTTCTGAGCTGCAGAGCACATGGCTCTAACCAACTAATTGATTTTTCCCTCCAATTTTCCTTCTCCTTTTTCAAATTCCCTAACTGCCTATTTAAGCAGTATCAATCCTCACTCTCTTCCATTCTTCTCAGATCTAAATTTCTATTCCTCTTCCAATTGATCCTTCTCAAACCTATCTAGAGGAGGACAGCCATGGCGAACACAAGAAACTCGAGGAGTTTTCTGTGCGGGTCGTCGAGCGGTGCTTGATTCCTTAGACGCGGGGGTGGAAGGTCAGTGTTCATCGGAGGCATTGTTCCAGAGGAGCTGGATTAGCATACCAGAGCTTCCCGACATTCAGAGTAGGTTCATTCTCATTCGATTGGTCCATTGTCTTCCTAAATCAAATCAATTTTGATTTTGAACTGTTTTATTTCTTAGAATCTTAATGTCTACTAAATTGGCTGTGGGGATCATCTTCTTCCTGCATTAGCTAGGATATGGTAGATCTTGATCGATTCAACCTAATTGTCTTCCTCGAACAACACAGGAGGTGAGATCATCCAAGCTGATGTTGGATTCATGTTGTTCTTTCCTTTAGAATGTTAAATCTATTTTGTGAGCCGATCGATTTTGATCATTGATATAATTGATCCTACAGATCGATCCATAGACTGTCGAATCCTTTAAATTGTCATTTCAATCCTTGGAAGCAAATTTGGGTGAGTATTGATGTATAAACTATTCGATCAATTCGAACAACTTATCAATTGACCCTGCCTTATGCCACTCTGCTTGTTGTTCTTATTTAATTTCTGATTTAGGAACTGAATTGATATTGGTCGAGTAGTGGTGTAATTGCAAGAGTTCTCAGGACAAATTGCAGCAGGTAATTTTCGATTTTTACATTGTTATAGATTCAATTAGTTAGCTTGATGAATGATCTTGGGATTTTATCATTTCTGGTGGGTCAAATTTGTGTGGAATTGTGTCTTACATCTGGCCAATTGATATCAGTCATAGTATCAGAAATTGAACTGATATGACTGAGTGTTTTGATTATGCATTTATCATAAGGATAATGTTGTCAAGTTTATGATAGGGCAATTAGGATTGATTCAGATGCCTAAGTGAAGACTGAACTGTGAGATCAGTCCTAAGACTGAGATTGATATCAGCCTTAGGACTGAGATCGATGTCAGTTCTAACAGGACTGACTTTCTCAGTAAACTGAGAAGTTATGGTTTTAGATTTGTGTATATCAGCACTGGGACTGAATTGATATCAGTATTTATCAAGACTGATTATGTCCTGATTCAGGACTGAGATGTATTGAACTGTATATTTTACTGACTGATATTAAGAAGAAAGATTGGTTGAGTTCAATACCTCAACCATATGAGTACAGGATTGATGTCTTGAGATTGAATGATAACCCATTCTCAGGAATAGGTTAAGGTGGTATGTTAGGAAGGATGAGTGGTAGGTTGAAATATGGGGGACTGTCATGTAGTTGTATCAGTGTTAGGATTAGACTGATAATGTGTCCTGAGGAAGGACTGATACATGTAAATTCTATGAAGCTGACATACATCAGCTAACGGGACTAACTGTACCAGTCCTACTAAGGACTGATTCTCATATGACAGTCCTGATTCAGGAATTAATGCTTTGAAGCCCTGAGTTTGGAATGGAATTTCCATTTTAACAGTTAGCAGTCTACTTCAGACTATAAGAAATAAACTTGCAACCTGTGATTGGTCATCTCCTTATATCAGTAAACCCATTTCTTTCTTTATCTTACCCTATACTATAACTGAAGGTGGATATGCATCAGCCTCAAATTTGGGGACTGATGTATCAAGTCTGAAAACTTAGTTAAGTATTAAGTCTCATTGATTTGGTAGCTTGATGAAATCGAGTATTGATGAGGTGAATTTAGACTTTGGGATGTAACTTGGATTCAGAACAATATAATTCAGGACTGGGGTTATATTTGTCTTAATTTTGATTAGTACATACCACCCTTACCTTTCTTGAGTTCTGCATATGTCTCGAAGACTGATAGCAGGTACAAAAGGGGGGGGGGGGGGGGGGGGCAGAATAAGTTACTCTTTGGACTGTTAATGTTCAAGTGTTAGTATTCTGAATAAGTAGGGCTTGGACTGGACTGTGGTTCAGTGAACCAAATGATATTATCCAGTGACTTGAGTACTAAATTGTATCAGTCCTTTCCAAAACTAATTTACCCCTCTAAACCTGAGAATTAAATAGTTATTAGCAGTAGCTGACTTTGTAGACTGAATTGGTTCTCATGGATTGGTTGGTGAATGATTCTTTTGAAGTTATTCTGAAATTCAGATGAAATGTACCTGGAATAGAAACTGAGGGCTGATTGCTACTGGCCTGTATCAGTCCAAAGTGGAAACTGATACTTGGGCATATTAACTGTTAGTAACATAACATTAGGGATGCTTTTCCTAACCCTGTAGGAGTGCTGAGTTTTGAAGTCTCAATTCGAATTAAGAAGGTTAGATGTTGGTTGAAGTACAACCCTATTAGCCTGAATATGTTTAAAAACCTGAATTTATGTGTTCTTTGCAAAGCAGTACACTATTAGTTCCAATTTCTGAAACTAATGGACCTGGGAAGAAGGGGTGCAACCTGTAATCTGAGATTGAGGGAGTGGTGTTGGCAGTTACCTCAAATTGGTTGGGAGATTTCCAGGTTGATAATTAGGTTCAAACCTAAACTGTCAATGCCTATTCCCTTTAGTTGAATATGGATAGTTCATACCACAGTTAGTAGAACATGGTACCAAATTGATGGTTGGCCGTTCTAGGAGCCATGGCTCATATGGATTAGTAATGTATAACAGGAATTTAATGATAGACTGTCTCATACTTTAGGGTATTATTTTAGTTGTATAAATTGTATAAGGTAGAGTTTATGTATATAAGATAGGTTTAGTGTTTAAACCAATTTATGTGGAATGACTTTTCTAGATTAGAAATAACTACTTTAAATTGTTGACTTATCAAATTGTAACCATGTAACAGGAGGATATCCAGCAGTCCATTTCACACTTGATCACCCTGAGCAAGGCAAGTATACTCCTCGGACTTGTTCATTTTCTCATGACTTGTATATTCATTCATGTATCACCTTGTTGACACGATGTATCACAGGATTGTCTTGTTTCATGTTTTTTGAGTTTACTTGTGTCTGGGAGGGAAAATACTACAGATGTGTGATCAAACCCTGTTACTATTCATGTGAATAGCTTAGGTCCCGCATCGTGCACGCGGGACCGAAGCCGTACCATTTCATGTTCATTGAATCTACCCAAGCCGATCACACACTCTTGATGTATTTCAATATTGTACATTTCAGGATTCAGGTTGTATTTCATGTTCAGGTTGTATTTCATGTTCAGGACTCATATCATGTTCCCTGTTTTTACTTTCAGTATTCATATTCAGGATTCATGTCTTGTTCTCATTTCTCGTACTTTATATATATTTTCTGTTTCTTGTTCATACCATGATGTTCATGTTCATTTCCTTGGATATACTTAGCTCCGCTCCTAACTAGGATATGTTGCAGGTGAGCTGGAGGCTATCTGTGATACTTACTACGGACAGGAGCCTGGAGGCACCTATGAGCCAGTTGATATTGCCCAGGACCTAGAGGCTGAGGAAGCCTAGTCTTTTCTACTTTAGCTTTATCTGGACTTGTATTAGAGACATCATTATAGTTTACATTTGCTGGAATGTAAGAACATTTAGATTGTATCTGAGATTCTGGGATTTGATATATTAGATGCTGTGATTACTTTCATTCTTATCTTGATTCATAGTTCTCCGTAGATATTGGTACAGCTTACTTCATCGTGTCTAACGACGAAGGCTGGACGTGTCCGACTCGTGTCCGATTATTCGGGAGCGAGTCGTGACAGTGGTCGTGTCGTAATGCTTTACCTTATTCGTCCATGCTAAGACGAAATCTTCTTTATGTGGATCAACTCATGTGTCTTTGATATAAGATATACATGGCTTGTTGCTACTTTTCCACTTCTCTTTGAACTCCAACCATGCTTTGTCAAAAGCGTCTACATTACTTGTTCGCCACACAAGGGTCCAATCGTTGTAGAATTCTGTGAAGCGGTCCATATCGAGTTTGCCATCTACTTTTTCAAACCTGCTCTTGCATTGTGCTTGAATATTTCGATTAATATGCCATGTGCATAGTAGTCTACGAGCATGAGGAAATACGATATCTATAGCATTCATCAATGCATATTCTCGATCGGTGACAAAAACAGACGGCTCTTTGTGTCCAGTGTAAAGTGTCTTCAATTTGTTCAATGCCCATGTATAGTCATTTACGGTTTCATTCTTCAAGAAACAAAATGCAACTGAAAATGATTTACCCGTTGACGTGAAGCCGACAATGTGGAAAAGTGGCATCTTGAATTTGTTAGTCTTGTACGTGCAATCAGCCACCAAGACATCGGCAAAGGACCGTGCCAAATGCGTACAATCCGGATGCGCCCAAAACATAGAAGTAATTTCATTAGACGGCGGATGTCTTCTATGGTACTCCATATAGTGATTGTCGGCAAGTAACTTCAAAACTTGTTGCATCGCCATTCTTCCTCTTAGGGTATTTGTCCTCGATCTCGAGAGTGCATTGTAGATTGTCCTCATCGTAGACTTGTTCTTTTCATTCTTCTGGCGCACCGCGGAATAAATTTGTTTCGGGCCAACTCCGGAGCTGGACAATTCTTCAACTAACTTCTTCTCCTCTTCGTTCAACCTTCCGGCATAGGGATGACCAGTAAGTTTCTCCGCCAGCGTATGATTGTGCATCCCATTTCTGACATCAATTGTCCACTTTCCATCATGTCTTGAGACAAGCACTATCTTGAAAGGACAACCACACTTTCTGGACCCTATCGCCTTCTCCGGGACTTTTTTCGGGCACATTCTTCTTTCCTGCGATGAAGTCTAAATGTCCCACCTCTTTCGCATCCAAGATCAGCAGTTTTACGACACGACGGGCCTCGTAATGACCTTGAAATGACAAGGACTGTGTTTGCTTGCCTTCCAACTTGTCTGCACCATTCTAATACTTCTTCATAAGATTCAAAGGCGACATCCGTTGAGAATATATTACTCAAGTCAATGGAAATAGGAGGTGGTATGCCCTACATTAAATTTTCAAAAAAAATGCCTATCACAATTACAAACAAAAATACAATATGAACAACTTCAGGACTGTCAAAGAAAATTGGCATTCCTTCAGGACTGTACAACAGGACTGCCAGACAGTCTGGCAGTCCTTCGTGTTTTATAGACTGCCAGAAAGTCTGGCAGTCCTATTTTACACTAGTTCTACACATAGACTGCCGCGTAATCTGGCAGTCTTTCGTGTTTTATGGACTGCCAGAAAGTCTGGCAGTCCTGTTGTACAGTATTTCTACAAATAGACTGCCGCGTAATCTGGCAGTCCTAGTTACTTCTTGGACTGCCATGTTTTGTGGCAGTCCTATTTTACACTAGTTCTACACATAGACTGCCGTGTAATATGACAGTCTTTCGTGTTTTATGGACTGCCAGAAAGTATGACAGTCCTGTTGTACAGTATTTCTACACATAGACTGCCGCGTAATCTGGCAGTCCTAGTTACTTCTTGGACTGCCATGTTTTGTGGCAGTCCACCTTTACAGACTGTTTGTTTCGGGACTGCCACAATATGTGGTAGTCCTAGTGTCCAAGTGTTCGGGAGAACTCTATGTGTCAACTACGTATATGGTCGGTCGAAAATTTATCGAGAGTTCTTTGGATGTTTTGTCGTGTTCTTCGGAAGATCCGGGTTCCTCGATTGATAGACGTGATGATCCACTTTCTTCCATAATTTCTACATTGGGACAAAATATAAGATTATTTCAAAAGAACAAATTATTTAAGAAAATTTGTCGTTAAGCTGACGTAATCGTACCGAATATACTAAGAATCTTCCTTGGAGAATCTTCTAGGGTTTGGAGAAATATGGGGTTGAGAAAAAAGTTGGGACCAGAACTAGGTGTAGGTCCTAAAAATCAAGTTGCACCCATCAAAAAAGCAATGAAAACCAAATTGCGCACCCTTCAATGAACTGTGCAGGAAGCAGATTGTGCAACCAATCAACTGCGCGAGGTTGAACTGCGCCAATATCCAAGCGCGCAATGCTGACGTGGCAACGTCATCATTACCTGACACAAAATCAGATTTTCTGACAACTGACAGCCCGAAAAGCGAGGAGTCTGTTCGTTTCTCGATCCGTGCCGCATTCTAGGATAGCTGTTAGTGCGGTCCAGCTGTCAACTCCCAGCGCAGTCTGCCAGCCCAACTGAAGTGCAGTCTGCCAGATCCTCTTTAGCGCAATTCGATCCCAGCGCAGTCTGAAGCTAGCGCAGTTCAAGCGGCGCAATCCATCAAGATAACTGACATTTTATACGTGGCCTAAATGCCATCAATTGCTCACCACGTGGCAACCGTCTGTACACGACCATGCGCATTTCAATCAAACAATGCCACGCGTCTAATACAGTTGAGCCACGATCGAGTAACTGCCAGCGCAGTTCGCTGTTTGTGCAGTCCAATGCCTGCGCAATCCAGCCTGCGCAATCCAGAAATAACTACTAATTAGTTATTTTCCAGAACTCTATAAATAGAGTTTCAAGTCCATCATTATGAAGATCAGATCATTATTATCACCATAGATCAGGAGTTCTTGTCCAAGTGCTGCTGCATTCTTCAGAGGCTATCGTCTTCAAAGTTCACATCGTCCAAGGGATAAAGCGATCGTCTTCAGATCGGATTCCTATAGTTGTACTTTCCCAGAATTCAATTGTAATCTTCTTACAAAGTTTGTGAAATAAAAAGAACTTTTTTTTTGCAAACAAAATGGCGACTCTGCTGGGGACGACTTTCTCCTCCGACGAGGAAGTGACAACTCAATATGACGTTGCGTCTATCGGAAAGACGCAGAAGACGCTGGTTGTGAAGGTCAACCAGACTGCCTACGAGGCGATGATCAACTCCGGGGCTACTCGTCGCACTGCAACCTCTGCCAAGAGCAAGGTTCGTTCAGTGTGGACTCCAAAGTCCTCTGCGCAGTCCTCTGCGCAACCTGCTGTCTCTGCTACCAAGGAGCCACTGGCCACTTCTGCTCCTGCACAAAACACCACCAGCGCTGCCAAAGCGCAAGCCAGAGCTCCTGCGCAGTGCACTGCTCCTCTTGCTGCCGCGCAAGCCACTTCCTATGCTGCTATGGCAAAGTCCAAGACTCCTCTCCCCCTGGCGCAGTTGGCGGCCACTTTTGCTCCTGCGCAATCCACTACTCCTGCAGCCAGAGTGCAACCTAAACATTCTGAAGCCAGGACTCCTGCTGCGCAAACTACAGTTTCTGTGGCCAAAAGGCCATCTGTCAAAACTTCCCAAGCGCAATCAACCAACGCGCCTATTGCCACTTCAACCTCTGCGCAAGCTGTTCCAGCGCAGTCTAATAGGGGTAGCCCTTTGGCTAATCTCCCTTCTTCTCACAGCAAGGGGAAAAACTTTGCTCCTCTTCCCAAGCACCCTGTTGCTCTAGCGCAATCCGCTGGGGGTAGTCTGTTGACTGTTCCTCCTCCTCCTCAGAACAAAGGAAAAGGCCCGTTGGTGTTTTCTCAAACTTCCTCGTTCCACGACTTGGAAGACAACAGAGGGAAATGCTCTTTAGCCAACCCTTCTTCACAAAACAAGGGAAAAGGTCCTTTGGTCTTTTCTCAGTCTTCCCTGGTCTTTACCTCGGAAGATCAATCTGAATGTGCCTCGACACCAATCAGTACAAGAACACTCTCAAACAAGAGTTCTTCTCTCCCTGTCAAAGGGAAATATACTGATCAAAGAGGTATTCTGCCTACTCCGGTAGCGGAACTCCAAGATCTCCCAACTCTCCGGATATCCCGCTCACAGCAAGGAAAATTACTGGTACCTCAGACAGAAACCCCTGGGGGTGAGTTTGCTGATCTACGGGATTATCTCAATAGATCTCGGTCTACATCAACTTCGGCGAAACACAAGCAGCCAATGCCGAAGATGAACCTGCATCAGAGGCAAACTTCCAGGATGAAAAATCCTGATACCTATGCTAATGAAGTGAGTACTTCCCTGTATACTCACGGGACAAAACATCTGAAGAACAGGAACTGTTCCGAATGTGGTCAAAGAACATATCCCTCAGACTTCTTCTCATCCCGTCATTGTTCCTGACCTCCGAGAGCACCTCAGGCAAAAGCAGGACAATATCTCAACACCTCCAGTTCAACCACTTGAACACCATTGTAATCACAAGGTTGTCATCAAGTGTTGTTGCCAGACAACAAAACGGTCTGTCTTCGATCGTCTGAATTTTGCAACTCCTGAACCTATGTCAGAAGATGAAGACAAAGTGTTGTATGCTTCCGTCAACATGGCTTCTCGAGACACTGGGGGTAGAAAGTGCTCCAAACACGGCAAGCCTCGCAAGCCCAGCCAGCGGTACTTAGATTTACTCCAAGAATATTCTGAAAGAGTATTTCGAAACACCCGATCCCGAAGTCGAGACACAATGGGGCATGGGAATCTTCTCCAAGATCCCTCTAGTTGTCTCCCTATTTCTTATTCAGGAGATGATTCCTTCTCTGATCATGATGCATACAGTGAAAGCTCTGAACAGACAGTGTCTTCTATTGTACCTAGAGAAGTGACATCTTATGTTGTCACTGAAGACCCAGATGATTCTAGTTCAGCAAATCAAGAACAACGAATAGCTGCACTGGAGGACAAGTTGAAGACCATGGCTGAAATGGTCGCAAGTATGCATTCTATCATCGTGGCCCAACATATAGTACCACCGACCGCACCTGCTGCAAATCCTGAGATTATAGCATCGTCGGTGCCTGTCAATACAGGTCTAGGGGTAGTATCTCCTCAAATACCCCCTGTACAAATTCAACCCACACCCAGTCAGTCAGGAGATGGGGTAGTACTTACCATGTTGTTCCTCCCCCTAACACTATAATTCAGCCTGCTCCTTCTGCATCATCGGAAGATGCTAATGAAGCTGTCAAACTCTTGCGCACTCAATTCGAGGCTTTTAAAGAGAAGGACAATTTACAAAGATTGGGGATCAAACAACCCTATCCGGTTGAATGGAAGGAAGTCCCATTCCCTCCAAAGTACAAGATTCCCACAATTTTGCTGTTTGACGGCAGCACTTCTCAGAGTCAATTCATTAACCACTTTGAGGTAATGACTGTTCAACTTCAGCCAAATGATGCTCTTCTTACCAGGGTATTCGTCGGTTGTTTAGCCGGTGTAGCATACGATTGGTACAGAAGCTTGCCTGATGGCTGTATCACTTCTTTCTCGGGTCTTAAACAAATCTTCTTGGAACGATTCTATGAAGGAATCAACGACATGACCATGTCGGCCCTCAACAAGATCAAACAAAGACATAATGAAACCGCTGAGAGTTTCATTGAAAGATTTCGCCGAGAAGCATTAAAGATGCCTCCTGGAACTCCGACTGCTGTCACTATAGATACCTACAAGGCAAATCTTTTGCCTATTATCAGCATGTGGACAGGGTCAACCCAATTTCAAGACTGGCCATCATTCATTGTCAATGCTAAAGCAGCTGAAGTTAGTGCTGACAAGTTCAAGCAGTTAGGGGTACACATGTCTAACCCCGACCGGGATGAACACCCGACATCTAGTAGCGGTAATCGCCAGAACAACCGCAAAGGTAAAGAGACTTTGAACATCAATTTGAAGAACAAAGAATCTCTGGCTGTTAACGTAGCGCCACCTACGTCTACTTCTACTCCTTCTGCCCCTCCACCAAGGGAACCTCATCCGAAAGTAGAGTACTCATTTGACGAGAATGACACTGTGAGCATCTTCGATTGCTTGATCAAAAGCAATAAGCTCCAACTCCCAGACCCGAAGAAGCCTGATGAGGTCGGTAAGACTGATCATCCCAAATATTGTGTTTATCATAGGTTTATTGGGCATCCCACTCGAGCATGTTATGTGCTCAAAGGCAAAATTCAAGAGCTCGTCAACGCTGGTGTTGTCACCCTTCAACAAGATGAGAAGACTGTTACCGCGAACATGGTCTCAGTAAAGTTCGGTAACTTCCCTCCACAGATGGTATAACATGGTGTCATCCCTATTCCCAAGGCCACCCTTGAGATCGAGAATCTCCCTCCTCCACGGAGTGAAGGTCTCGTTCCCCTATCTCTTGATAACGGCGAAATTATGTGGATCCACCCGAACCTTGTTGCTGACTTCGAGGCTCCTTCTAAGCAAAGAGACCGCTCCAAGGGCAGAACAAAGATCTGCAATATGGTGTCTTTTGACCCCATAGTTGAAGAGGAAATCCTGCCGGGCACCAGGTCAGGGAAAGCCTACTTACGGGAACTTCCCGAGAATCCCGAAAACCCTGCTTCTTCTTCTGAGTCCGCTCAGTGCAACCTGCTTCTATTGAGGGCATCCATGCTGTGTCTTCACCAGTTTTAGAACCCATTTCCCCTAAGCCGACGACAGCCGACAAAGGCAAACAACAAGTCCGCTTCGACAAGCCTTTGAAGAAGTCATCTCCTTCTGGACTTGAGAAACCATCCAACTTTGATATTTTGGCCCAACTAGCCAATACACCGGCCAGGTTGTCGATCTTCGAGCTCTTGTGCCTCTCCAAAGAGACTCGAGAAACTCTGAGTGAAGCTTTAATGCAGGCAGAAACCTGTCTAACCCTTCTAAAGAAGCCAGAATCAGAGCCTGTATCTTGCCTCCACTGTCACAGTATGTTGGAATTAATTCCAAACATTATCTTCACACAGGATGATATGCTGATGGAAAGACAATAGGCATGACCGTCCTCTATACTATACAGGATATGTCGACTCGATGAAAGTCGATCGTATTCTGATAGATCCAGGGTCAGCACTCAGCATCATGCCGAAGACAATGCTAGATGCACTGAAGATCCCAGTACATAGTCTTTCTGGTACAATCACCACCATCCTGGGGTTCAACCAAGGAAGAAGTGAGCCTCTGGGCAAGATTCGCCTAAAACTCCAAATTGGCAATCTTCGCACGAAGATGACCTTCTATATTATAGACAACCATGGTTGCTCTTACAATGCTCTTTTGGGGAGACCATTCTTGCATGAACACAACATTGTTCCTTCGACTCTCCATCAATGTTTCAAATACGTTGATGATAATGGAGAAGTTCAAAAAGATGTTGCGGATCTCTATCCTTTTAAAGGTGTCGAAGCATATTGTAACGATGCTAGCATGTATAAAGATGAGTTCATGAAGGTAGTACTGGCTCTGAACACTGAAGAAGAACAAGAAGCAGTGCCCAATGACACCCTCATCATACCTGTTAAAGGGCGTATTTCTCATCCTCAGTCCTCCAAACCACTGGCTATTCACTTGCCAGTCCAGAAGCAACCAACCGATGGTGGTCAAGATCAAAGGGAGCTCACCTCTTCTGAGCCACTTGTTATCGACCTACGTCGTAACAAGGATAAAAGGCAGCTCACCTCTTCTGAGCCACTTGTTATTGATTTATCTCATAACAAGGATAAAAGGGAGCTCACCTCCTCTGAGCCACTTGTTATTGACCTTCGTCGTAGCAAGCCTCCTCCACGTTCTTCTTCTCCCCCTCTTGTAATCAATCTGACCAAGCCTGCTAAGGCTAAAGGTCCTGTTGTAAATACAGATGTACAAATCAATGAAAAAGCATCTCCTTTCCAGTATACTGATGTCATTTATCATGCTAAGTGCTATTTGGATATGTTAGATAGCTTTCAGTCATTTACAATGGGAGTTGTACAGTCTCTTCAAACAGAGGTCTTACTCGAACACCCAGATGATTCATACTTTGTTGTCCCTTCTCGAAAAAGAGGTGAAAGTCCAATACTTTTTAGTAAAGGACCAGAACAAAAATTTAGCTATACGGATGATAGCAAAAGTAACGATACAGGACGTCTCCAACTTCGTCGTTATAGTCAACAATCAAAAGACATCATCCGAAAGATGGGTTATGACTTCAAGAATGGCCTCAACTACGGTAAGGGTAGAAGAACTCCTATCCGTACGGTTGTTCCGGAAAAAAAATCAGAGATGTACTACAGCAGGACAAAAAGAGTTCTCGGATATGCTTCACCTCCGGTATTATCTCCGGAAGTCTCCGAATCCGATAGTGAGGAGCGCTCTAACTCTTATGATTCCAGATCATGGGACTCTGACACCAGCATTTGTCAGGTTCATCGGCTGATTGTATCTTCTAACATGGTCTCCGCCGAACTTCCAAAAGACTATGACGAAGATATCGAAGAAAGTCCTGAAACAAATCCTTGGGCTCAACGAATGGATACCCAATAGGAACTCCGATTCGAACAACGAGAACCTCCTACCGAAGATCAATTAGTTCAAATTGACGTAGGAGAAAGCGGATCGCCTCGTCCAATATTCATCAGCAAGAACCTTCCAGAGGCAGATAAACAAGAATTAATTCTTCTTATTCGAGAATATATTGATGTCTTTGCTTGGAGTTATGAAGACATGCCAGGTTTAGATCCCAAAGTTGCTACTCACAAATTGAATATCCTGCCTAATGCAAAGCCAGTCAAACAACATCAAAGGCGATTCAAGCCAGAAATGATGGACGCTATTGATGATGAAGTCAAAAAGCTTGTGGCTTTATTCGAGAAGAACAACATCCAGATTGGGTAGCCAATGTTGTCCCAGTCTTGAAGAAAACTGGCACAGTTCGAGTCTGCATCGACTTCCGGGATCTTAATGAAGCCTGTCCAAAAGATGAGTTTCCTCTCCCTATCACAGATGTCATGATCGACAATACTTGTGGGTTCGAGCGAATATCCTTCATGGATGGATTCTCTGGATACAATCAGATTCGGATGAATCCTGAAGATGAAAAACACACTTCTTTCCGTACTCCTCGCGGAGTCTACTGCTATACCGTGATGCCATTTGGTCTCAAGAATGCGGGTGCAACTTACCAACGAGCTATGAGTACCATCTTTCGAGATCATCTTCGTAAGACTATTGAATGTTATGTCGACGATATTGCCGTCAAGAGTCGTCTAAAGGAAGATCACATCCAAGACTTAAGAACAATCTTCAATCTGATGCGCCAACATCAACTCAAAATGAATTCCACCAAGTCATTCTTGGGTGTCTCTAGTGGCAAATTTCTCGGCTTCGTCATTACCTCTAAAGGTATACACGTGGATCCCGAGAAGATCAAAGTCATTTAAGAGATGCGTCCTCCACGCAACCTAAAAGAGCTACGAGGATTCCAAGGTCGACTTGCGTACATCAGGAGGTTCATTTCGAATCTGTCTGGACGTTGCAGACCATTTACTCAGCTAATGAAGAAGGGTGTATCTTTCATTTGGACCGAAGAATGTCAACAAGCATTCGATGACATAAAGCGATATCTTATGAACCCACCAGTCTTGGTGCCACCAATCTCGGGCATACCATTCTTAATGTATGTCCATGCTATGGACCATTCATTGGGTGCTTTACTTGCCCAAAAGAACAAGGAAGGCCATGAACAAGCCATCTACTATCTTAGTCGTACTATGATTGGTGATGAACACCGTTATAGTCCGGTTGAAAAAGAATGCTTAGCTCTTATGTTTGCTGTTCAAAAGACAAGGCATTACATTATTGGACAAACTATTCATGTCATATCCCAAGTTAATCCTCTTCGGGTATTAATGAAGAAGCCCAGCACTCAACTCTCGATTGGCTACATGGGCCATTCTGCTAGCCCAATACGACATGGTTTATGTTCCACAAAAGTCTGTCAAAGGTCAAGCGCTGGCTGACTTTTTAGTAGCTCATCCTGTTCCGGAGACATCTAAGCTTTATGATGAAATTCCAGACGAGACAATAGAATCAAATATGATCTCCGAAGAATTTCCTACTTGGCGTCTATTCTTCGACGGAGCATCCAGGATCGGACCAAATGGTACCATTGTCGCAGGAGTTGGGGTTGTTCTTGTTTCTCCAGACGGGTCAACTATCCAAAGAACCTACTCCCTAGATGAACCCTGCTCCAACAACGTGGCAGAATACAATGCTCTACTCATTGGCCTTCAATTAGCTAAACAACTAGACGTCGAATATCTTGAAGTCTATGGCGACTCCAAGTTGGTTGTTAACCAGGTTAGAGGAACCTATGAAGTTCGTCATCACGATCTAGTGCCTTATCGTGAAGCGGCAATCAGCATGGCTACATCATTCAAAGCCTTCTTCATCGAATATGTCCGCCGAGCTTGCAATACTGAAGCAGACGCTTTGGCCAATCTTGCAGCAGTCTTAGCCATCCCTATCAAAAGACAACAGGTGGTTGTTGTTTCCAATCGGGAATTGTTCTATATCGAAAACAATCATAATATTGAGTTCAGTAATCTTACTGAAGCCAATGTTATCAGTGAAGATTGGAGAGCTCTCTTCATCGATTTCGTGGTCCATGATATACTTCATGAAGATCCCAAGGAGGCTACGAGTATTCGTCGACGGTCTATTCGATTCTACTACAACCAGACTACCAAGACTCTTTACCGGCGGACTTATGACGGTCTACTCTTACGCTGTCTTGCTGGTGATGAAGCAAAGCAAGTGTTACGTGAAGCTCACGATGGTGTTTGCGGAGCATATCAACCCGGTCCTAAACTACAGGATCGTATCCGACGCATGGGTTATTACTGGCCCTCTATGGTAGCTGATGCCATCGAATATGCAAGGAAATGCCGAGCCTGTCAAATCCATACAGATTTCATCCACCAACCGTCGGAATTTCTACATCCAACTGCTGCTTCCTGGCCTTTTGAAGCTTGGGGCATGGATATTATAGGTCCTATCAACCCTCCTTCTTCTAGAGGACATCGGTTCATACTAGCAATAACCGACTACTTCTCCAAATGGGCTGAAGCTATACCTCTGGCTGAAGTTAAGACCAGTAGCGTCATCAACTTTGTCAAACACCATGTCATCTATAGATTTGGTGTACCTCGACGAATCATTCATGACAACGAACCTCAGTTCATTAGTCAAAAGTTCACCAGGTTCTGTGATGATCATCGGATTGATAATGTCGCCTCTACAGCTTACAACCCTGCTGCTAATGGCTTGGCTGAAGCCTTCAACAAGACTATCATCAAGTTCCTTAAGAAGTTTGTGTCTACTAACAAAAGGAACTGGAGTGAAAAGCTTAGAGAATGTCTATGGGCCTACCGTACTACGGTCCGTAACCCCACAGGCTGTACACCTTTCTCTCTGGTGTACGGTTGCGAAGCAATTCTACCTTTGGAACTTCAGATCCCATCCCTGCGGATTGCCATCGCCAACGAGCTCACTACAGAGAACAACGATCTCCTTCGACTTCAAGAATTAGAAGCGCTCGACGAGAAAAGGTTATTGGCTCAACAGCATATTGAGTTATATCAAGCCCGAATCTCAAAAGCGTTCAATCGCAAAGTTAAGGTCAGGTCTTTTCAGAAAGGAGAACTGGTTCTAACCGTCAGACGTCCCATGACTATGACTCATATGAGCAAGGACAAATTCGACGCAAAGTGGGAAGGTCCATATATCGTAAGCAAAGTCTTCTCAAATGGAGCCTATCAACTTTCAGAGCTGGACGGTCGAGTTGCTATGATGCCCATCAATGGCAAGTTCCTCAAAAAATACTATGTATGAATGTAACAGGAATTTCATGTAAATATGATCAGACAGTTCATAAATAAAGTTTGATTTTATTTCATCATAAACGATGTTACATAATATCATGGACGAGGATCGCTATCGTCCTTCTTATAGACAGGACGAGGACCATTGCCGTCCTTTTCAAAAACATAATCGGCAAAAGAGCCGAGAACATCCTTGCTCGAACCCACCAGGAACTTGCAAGCAGCCATCCTCATGGCCTCTTCTTCCTCCGTCGTCCCAGGTTCAAGTAGGAAGTCCAAGATGTCCCTTGGCGGCTTGGGTGCAGACGAACCTTCGCCCGCCTCTGTCTGTTTTGGCTGGGTCGGCTCGATTGGACGTTCCTCAGTGCCCGCTTCAACCTTCGAGGCGATCTCAGCCTTCTTGGATGCATCTCCAGACGACATCTTTGTGTTGAAAAGTGAAAGTAATCATTCCATCTAATCTTCTGTTCTATTTATAGACAGAGATTCATGAAACAACGAAGCGACACATTCATCCGACAGTTCGTCCGTTCACTACATTCATCCGACGATTCGTCCGTTCACTACATTCATCCGACGGTTCGCCCGTTCACTACATTCATCCAACGGTTCATCTGTTCATTCCATCTATCCGACGGTTCATCCGTTCATTCCATCTATTCCACGGTTTATCCGTTCATTCCATCTATTCGACACGGTTCATCCGTTTATTCCATCCATTTCATTCACATCAGCAACTTGTCATGTATTTGTTACCTTTGATTAAGTTGTCTACTGAAATAATGATATTCAACAAATTATATTCTGCCATGTCCACATTACCTTTGAGCAGATATAATGAATATAATTATTTTCTAAATCAAGAAATATATCATGTCCCAGACCTCTGAATATATTTTCTATCGCTATTATTTATATTCGAATGAGATATGCAATAAATAATAGAGCCATAAAGAAAATGTCTTTTTATTGATCAAAGTTAAAAGGCATTACAAAAAGACATGTCACAAAACAGAAGATACAAAAAGTCTTCCTATTCAGCTGGTGGGGTCATCAAACTAGCCATCTGCTGCTTTAAAGTTTGAAGTCGCTCCTCACGAGAATCCATCACCCGCCTTCTAGCGTCCTCCATTCCAGATTTATCATCAAAAGTCGGCAAGGTTACTAGTCGGCGGGAGATTTCAGCTTGATGAATCCCGACATACTCATTTCTTTCGTGGGTCAGAATGTCCAGTTGCTGGACTGCAGCTTGATGTTGAGTGGTCTCTTCTTCCAGAGCAAGTTGAACAATTCTCAACTCTTCTTGAAGTCGATCGAACTCTGCTTTCAGCTCAGCAACTTTCTTTTCCTTCTCCCCAGCAGCAGATGCTATTATTTCCATCTGGGAGTTATACTCTGAAGATTTGGTAGCAAAAGTGTCCAAGAAAACCTGGAAATCAGCTTTCGTAACTGCAGCCTCTCGAGACATCCTCTCAAACTCAGCATTTACCAAGGGTTCCACCTCCCCCCGATTAAGATCTTTGTAGATCTTAACTGATTCCTCCAGCTCATCTAGTATGTGTTCAACATAAACAGCTTGAGCTTCATCACCTTGATTTCGGATGGCACTGATCAGATAAGAGGTTGGACCTCTAACAGTGATGAAACCAACATCTTCTTTCTCCATTACCCTTTCTACTAAGGGTCCCAATGAATTGAAGAAAAGGTTGGTGAAGGAGCCAATTATAAATCTGTTAGTAGCTATTGCACCGGGTAGCAGCTACTCCTATGGAAGTTGAAGTAGCAGTGCCTGCACAGGCGGAAGTTCGGCAGCATGAACTGTAGTCTCTTTGGACAAGGGAGATGGTAGAGCTGGTTGCTCCTCCCAGATGTTCCTCTGCGAAATCAAATAAACCCCATCAGTTTGTTGTCATTAGCAACTATCGAAAAGGATCAAAAGTAAGGGCAATTTTACCATTGCTTTGTTGGGTTTGTAGCCTTTTGTTTTGGTTTTTAGTCCCACATCGGCTAGAAAGGAATGTGTATCTCTATATATATGAGTCTTTACTCTTTATGGAGATGCACATGTAGTGCACATGGGTGTGTGCCATGTGGGATTAATTATTA
>JANAVB010029366.1:0-26768 GCA_029216955.1 Iris pallida | reverse complement strand
GGGATAAGATCTTCGTGATGAACTTCATAATTCCCTCGGACCTGACTAACTATTAGCTTAGAATCGCCGTAAGCTTCTAGATAGTCAACTTCCAGTTGTTTTGCCAATAGAAGGTCGATCAGTAGGGCGTTATATTCGGCCACATTATTGGTGCAAGGTTCCACGAGAGAATATGCACGGTGTATAACCAGATGGTCGGGTGACACAAGCACGATGCCTACTCCGGCCATAATATTTCCTTTAGGTCCTGTTCTTGATGCACCGTCAAAAACATTCGCCAAATAGGGATTTCCTCAGTTGCGGTGTTAGACTCCATTACTTCATCCAGGATTCCATCATAGAGTTTGAAAGATTCTGGCACCGGATGAGCTGCTAAGAAATCAGCTAACGCTTGGCCTTTTATGCCTTCTGAGGGACGAACAATATCGTATGGAATCAACAACATTGTCCATGTAGCTAAATGGGAATTAAGAGAACCCGGTTTATTCATAAGTATTCTGAGAGAATTAACTTTAGATATGATGTGGATAGTCTGCCCAGACATATAGTGACGTGTCTTCTGGATAGCAATACTAGTGCGAGACCTTCCTTTTCCACAAGTGTGTATCTTTGCTCGGCACCACCATCGTGCGACTGAGGTAGTAGATTGCCTGTTCATGGCCGCCTTCATTCTTTTGAGCTAATAGGGCACAAGGAAATGATCCATAGTGCGAACATATAACAAGAAAGGCTTTCCAATTATCGAGCCACCAACACTGGGGGGCTTGTGAGATACTTTTTGATGTCGTCAAATGTGCATTGACATTGTTCAGTCCAGACCAAAGATACTCCTTTCTTCATGATCTGAGTAAACGGTTGACACCTTCCAGAAAGATTTGAAATGAATCATCTGATGTAGGCTAGCCTTGAAGTCCGCATACCTCTTTAAGATTTCTTTGAGGACGCATATAGAGGACAGCTTTCACTTTCTCGGGTCAAGATGTATACCCTTTGAAGTGATAACAAAACCAAGGAACTTGCCGCTGGAGACTCCCAGAAAGACTTGGTTGGATTCATCTTGAGTTGGTGTGCACGCATTAGTTCGAACATCGTTCTCAAATCTTGGAGGTGGTTGCCCTTAAGACGACTTTTAACTGCGATATCGTCTACGTAGCATTCTGCTGTTTTGCATAAATGGTCACAAAGAATTGTGTTCATAGCTCCCTGGTATGTCGCCCCTATATTTTTTAATCCGAAGGACATCACCGTATAGCAGTATACCCCCAATGGTGTTCGAAAAGATGTGTGTTTCTCATCATCGGGGAACATCTTGATCTAGTTGTAGACTGAGAACCCATCCATGAAGGATATCCGCTCGAAGCCGTAAGTATTGTCGATCATAATGTCGGCGATCGGTAGAGGGAACTCATTTTTTGGGCATAAAGAGTTCAAATCACGGTAATCGATACAGACTCGAACCTTACCGTTCTTTTTTATGACTGCAACAATGTTAGCGACCTAGTCAGGGTGTTGATCTTCACGAATGAACCCAATTGAAATAAGCTTCTTGACTTCACTCTCGATGGCCTCCATGATATCTGGTCGGAACCGCCGTTGTTGCTGCTTCACTAATTTAGCTTTAGACGAGATATTTAGGCGATGCATAGCAACTTTAGGGTCCAAGCCTGGCATGTCTTCATAGCTTCATGCAAAGACGTCAATATTATCTTATAAGCTGTATAAGAGATTGTCGTTTTTCACCAGACAAACTTTTGCTGATAAAGATTGGTTTAAGAGATGAGTCATCTACCAAATTAACTTGGACGATTTCTTCAGTAGGTGGTTCACGTTGTTCGAAACGTAACTCCCACCTGGTGTCCATCTTTTGAGCCCATTGTTCGAGCTCGATTGATTGGACATCTTTTGTAATTTGGTCAACTGACACCATGTTGACGGACAAAGTTGCTTTGAACATGTCTCCAATGCTGGAGTCAGAATCCCAGAGGCAGGAATCAGAAGAATGAGAACAACGATCCACTTTGATGTCTGATCCTTCAGAAGTTGTTGGAGGAGTAACATAACTCAAACCAACACCATTTTGTTGATAATAGTTCTCGGGTTTGCCGGGAGGAGCAAAGTGACGTATTGGCAATCGTCGCCCTTGACCGTAGTTTAGTCCCTGGTCATTTTTATATCATATCCCATGTTCTGGATGATATTCTTGGCCTGCCAATTATATCGGTAAAGTTGCATTTTTCCAGAATCATAGTCAGCTTCAGTGTTGCGATTGGGAGTAGAAGTCTAGAACGAACTTTATTTTGCCAATTATTCGACCAAAGATGATCAATTCTTCACCCTTCTTTCTAGCTGGAACGATGAAGTAGTGGATATCTTCTAGCCGAACTTTTTCCCACACGAGGCATTGTGACCGGCATGTAGAGATGTGATCCTATGCCATGCTCTAGGGCGTATAACGTATCTATGTACTGGTTTACAGATTGGTAGACATCAGAGTAATTCAAAGATAAACCTTTACTTAGAAAATATGCAAATTCTTTTCAGGGATAACATCATCCACTGAAGGTACACTATTTTGAGTATTGATATACTCATTGAGGGAATCATTGTCCGGAACAGGAGCCATAGACTTGGTCAAGTTCACCACGTAGGGTAACTCATCAGGATTGGGAGGACGGACTTTAGCAGGCTCCACCTGAGTCGTTTTACGAAGAGTAATGGTCAATGTTTGACAATATCATGATTCTTCTTTTTGACCCGGATTATGAGAGGCTTTGGAGTACTTTTTGGAGTAGTACGTCCTTTGACTCGGATAACCAGGGGACCGTCACTGGCGGATGAACTCACTTCAGCTTCATCGTCAGCTTCGTTGACGTCATCCTTGGGAGACTGAGATTGATAAAGTACCGAATCTCCGTAGTAGGCTTGAATACCCTTAAAATGAACGACATCAGCAAACTCCGTCTTCACGATGCCATCACCGTTGATATACTTGAAGCACTGGTAAAGGGTAGAAGGAACGATCATGTTCTCGTGTATCCAGGACGTCCCAACAAGACGTTATAGGACACATTGGCGTCGATTACATAGCAAGAAACCTCTGTTCGGAGATCACCAATCTGGCACTTGAGGCGGATCTTTCCCAGCGGATGGCTTCTCCCAGCATTGAAAGCCATGATAGTTGTATTGGTTGTAGATAGCTTGTGCAAAGGGATCCCTAGAATTTGGAGTAAACTTCTAGGGATGATGCTGAGGGAGGAACCTGGATCGATATGCATCCGATCCACCTTAATTATCCCGATGTACCCTGTATAGTACAGAGGTCATGACGATTGTTTTGAGTAGCATGTCCTCTTATAAAAAGGTGATATTTGGCAGCACTTCCATAGTACAATGGCAGTGAGGACAGGAGACTGGATCTTCAGCGGGGGCTTTGACTTCAGCGAGATAAGAATCAACATGTAGTAATGCCTCATTTAAAGCTTTCCGCGTCTCTTTGGAGAGTCGCAGTAGATCGAACAAAGACAACCTGGCAGGTATATTAGCCAGCTGTGCCAATATGTCAAAGTTGTAAGGCTGATCCATGCCTTTGGGAGTTGGTGCCTTCAGAGACTTGTCAAATCGCGTCTTCTTTGTAGGACCGATTGTAGGAACGAGTTGTAAAGCACAATACTCTAGAGGGAGGGTGAATAGAGTAGGCAGCGGAAATTAACTATTTAAAAAATGTTAGTAGCAAGACAGATAATATATATCATAGATATGTAAATGAAAAGTAGAGAGTAGAGAGCAAATGCAAACACAAGGATGTATACTAGTTTTCCTCTGTTGAGGACTAGTCCAGTCGGAAGAACTCTAGCTTCCAGTTGAATCCACTATGGAAAATCACCACAAGTTTTCATCCGAAGTTCTTGCAACTTCTACAACGCGAGCTTTGATTCGAAGTACTCGACCAACTTCAATTGTGAAGTGTGTACCTTCAATCAAGCCTCCGATTACAACCACTCTAAAACTTCTAGATCGTACCGCACTGGCAAATCGACTAGAGGATTGTAACTGGCTTGGGATTTGAAAATGAATAGCTCAGAATACTTTGGAAGAAGTAGTAGGCTTATAGAGAAGAGATATGAAAGTGAAAATGAGTGAGTTAAAACGATCGAAATCCTTCTCTATTTATAGTTTTTCCAAAGGCAGAATTCTGACAGAATTCGGACAGAATTCGGGCAGAACTCTATGAGAAAATCTCGTTGGGATCCGTAACTGCAGGAAGACCAAGTTCAAAAAGCAACGTTCACTAACCGAACTCTGGCCGAACTCTGGCCGAATTCGGGCCGAACTCTGGCCGAATTCTCCTGGAGTTCTGTTGGAGTTCTGTCAGGTTTTTGTAAATTGGTTTTGGGCTTTTTGCAAAGTCAAACAGTTAGAAAGTAGTTTGGGCTTTTGTAAGTGGATTGTTTTCAAAATGAAAGGGTATTTTGAAAACGTTTCTTGGATAGCCTATTTGCCAGTACGATGCAGTGTACATCGTATTCCTAGACTCAATAAATATGAAAAATACATTGAAGAAATAGGAAAACCAAGAGCCCTTTGATGACGCCTTTCTTCAAATTTGAGCAGACTTGAAGACGTTTTTTACTTGACGGCGGTCGTCCAAAGATAAACAGATCTGGAAATCTGAATACCTTTCGGGGGCTTCGCCCCCGAACCCTGACGGGGGACGCTGCCCCCTCGACCCCTGTCCGCTAACCTGGCAGCGGAACCCCCGATACGAGGCCCCGAATAGGTCGTTAGGCGGTTCAGAGAAATCTTCTTGTATGACGCCGTCTTTGGCCCATTGCATATGTCCTGGTTTAACAAATCATGATCATGCTTACTGCATGTCTAAGAACATGTTAGACGAACACAACATATGATATAGAACATTTAGGACAATGTTAAGTTTAAGTAGCAACATGATAGTGATTACATGAATATTAGTGACGTTATTATATTAAACTTAATTGATTAGCCATATTCAAAATATGTATAATCATTGGGCTAACAATCTGCTTAGCTTTGTCAGTAGTTGGGGACTTAGACGGACCAGCCTCTGAACTTGTGGAGGCAGCAGGAGCTTGAGAAGGCACTGCGTCTTCTTGTACAGGATCATAAGTCCGTAGGTAAGTCTTTCCAGATCGCGTCTCGCCAGATAGAACTTCGTAAATGGAAGAAGACACCATATGGCATGATTTGTATTTCTTGTCCCTCTTTGCTTTGGAAGACACCACCCCCTGCATCATTTTTTACACAAGGTCTGGATGGAACCACATGATCTCACCACGTTCTGTCGTGAGCGGTACCAACGTTGATGTTGAGTCACGAGCTGGTGGTAGGTTGACAACTTCTATTACTGCCTTGGGGATCGGGACTACACTGTCTGGGACTTATGTGGAAGGAAAGTCACCAAATTGAAGAGAGATCATGTTAGAAGATACGACCTTGTCTTCAGCTTCGAGGTTGATAACTTGGCTATCGATAAGCTGTTGTATCTTCTTCTTCAGGACGATGCAATCCTTGGTAGAATGGTGCACGTACTGTTGATAAAGACTGTACTTGGGATCGTTGAGTTGGTTCGCCTCTGCAGGATGCCGTGGTGGAGGCAATGTCAGTTTATTACCCTTCATCAATGTGTAAAAAATGGTAATAACATCATCTTCGTCAAAGGAGAAAGTCTCCTTGGGTTTTTTTGGAGCGCCCTGAGAATTGGAAGCTCCCTTGGAAGTGTCGACCTTCAAGACTTCTTTTCCTTTCCCCCTACGGATAGGGATAGTTTGGGGGTGCTTGCTTTTGTCTTCAGATTTAGGTGTCTTCAACTCCAGTAATGCCAGATTAGGAACATCATTCTGAGCAGCATCAGCACCCAATGAAAGGGCCATGTATCATACTTATGTATACCCAGACAAAACTTCACTGTAGGAAGGAAGTTATGTCGACAAGTATCCATAAGCTCTGAGTCTGGTATACCGAAGGACATCTTCAATGCTAGTCGCCTGAAACGTTCGATGAAAGCAATAACAGACTCACTCCTCCTTTGCTTGGTTTCGATGAGGGTGGACATACTAACATGCATGCCACTCTCATAAAACCTGTTGAGGAATAACCTCTCCAAGTCTTTAAAGGAATTAATGCAACCGTCAGGCAGACTGCAGCAGAACCATTCAAAAGCTACCCCTGCAAGGTGCTGATGAATAGCTTTGATAAGAAAGGATCGTCCCTTGGTAAGCGCAGAGACTGCATGTTAAAGTATGTCATGTGTTGGCGAGGAGAAGTCATCCCGTCAAATGAATTTAGCGTCAGTGGCTTGTAGTTATGAGGGCAAGTAGCATTCTCCTATTCAGGAGGATAAGGTTGAGATATCCCCATCTTCTGAAGCTCGTCTTTGTGTGAGATGGTATCGAGACGGGCAACAAGAGAATCAATTGCATCCTGCTGATTGAGGCAGATGAGAAACGACTTTTGTACGGTTGTCAAGCGTCATTGTAAACCCCTATGTTTTATTCCTAATTATTTTAATATTTTTACTTTTTTTTGCTATATACATTTTCGTATTAATTCATTTTTTTTTTATGTATAAATATAATGTATAGGTATGGGTGCCTGTACATTATGCTATCAAAGACAGTGTACTTTATAATTTAGGAATTTTAGATATTTTTATAAAATTTTTAGAATTTTTCTAAAAGCTACTTTACTTATAAATGATTATGTGGTGTGTGTGTGTATATATATATATATATTTTTTATATAAATGTATGTGGTGTGTGTGTGTGTGTGTGTATATATATATATATATATATATATATATATATACATATATATATATGTATATAATATTAAATATAAAAAATATATATATATATATATATATATATATATATATATATATTTTTTTTTTTTAATTATTATATATATATAATATAGATATATATAATATATATTATATATATATATATATATATATATATATATATAGAGTAAAAAAAGGCTAAGCATTATAGCCGCAGCTACAGTGTGTAGGTGTCCCGACCCTTTGAATCAGTTGATTCAAATAAAGAGAAATTCTTCTTTATTTTGAATCAGATTTGATTCTATCCCTCTAATCTTCTGAAATTGGTTTGTATAGCAATTCCTAACCCTACGCAAGATTCGACCCAGACTCGTAATCCCTTTTGATAATACTAAATCAAATTGGACAAACCCGAGCATATATACGTGCGGAGGAGTCGAGATGTTCTTCCAAAAGTAAATCGAGTATACCTAAATCCAAGCGACCAAGAGCGATGCCCGAGCGCACCAGCACCCCGGCAAACTTCTCCGTCACCTGTACGCCGAGCAAGAGTGCTGCACCGTTGGGAGGAGGCCCAACCCGACAGTAAACAGAGTGCCACACTGTTTTCGATCGACCGCAGGTACCCTCCTTCCTTGTATTTTCTTCACGCTCGACCGTTTCCAATTCTACGAAGTCCTATAGGAAGACCATATAACCCTCTAGAAACCCTCCAAAGGGAATTTGTTATAAACCCGTGTATCGCCCTGGAGCTCGATGCAAAGTCGAGCGAAAACCTGCCTCAAAACAGAGTTTAGAAGGCTGTCCAGACCCTACTTGGAAGCCAGTTTTCGAACAAAATATTAGTGTTTCGTGCAATTAATTAAAAACAGTAGGAGATAACATAACCGAGATCAAAACGCATCTCCTAGATATTATTTCATCAATTGTACAGAGAGTTATGTAACGTTTAACTTGAGCGAAAAACTGTTTTAAGAACAATAAAAATCTGGAAATTTTAGCCGATACGACACGTGCCCTGACAAATCGGGCGACGTGGTCGCATACTGTATGCATCGAAAGGCACGTATAGATGTTGCCGACGTGTGGGAACTGACGGAACCCGAATTCGTTGCGTGTGCGCGAGAAAATCTGTGTGTATCCGTCGAGATAACTCCGTATCGACATTTTACAAATTTTGCCATAACTTCGTGCACGTTCTTCGGATCGACACAAAACTTGCGCCATCAGGATCGACTCATTTTTCTAATCCTGTGTGCCAAGTTTGGTCTGATTCTGAAAAGGTCGACCGGAACACTTATTTGGCGGGCCCGCAACCCGACCCAACGGGCGATTTTGTGCACGGCTCATCGGAATCCAAAATTGGACATACCGTTAAGATCGTCTCTTCAAACCGGATCAGAAGACATGTAGTTTGACGACTTTAGAGACCGTAGACATTGGCATGCGTTTTGGTGCAAAACGGGTCTAATGGCGGACATCATTTTGACCCAAAATTATGATTTTGCCCCTGTTCCAGAATTGGACTTTTAGACAGGCGTTTCCTAGGTATCATTATTCCGAGTACGTTCTTGTTGTTTGTTTCAGCATCCGGAGTTGTTTGGGGATTGTGACATTTCTGTTGCTGACATTGTGATTCTTGGACTTGCCACCTTCGCACCACCAGACAAGATACCTTGCTACCTTATTCTGTGATTATTATATTCTTTTTCAGTTGTTATTTTTAGTATTTTTTATTTATTAATTTTATAAAACTGTGCGTCCAAGTCACACTTGGGTGCAAGCGACTCTATTGGTCGTTTTCTCGCTTTTATTATTTCTCTTGCATTGACTTAGCCTAGGGACCACCCATTGTTGAGAAGGTATTGGTATATCTCATACGGCCTTGACACTTGCTTTACCACGTGTTGTGAGTCACATGTAGGACATGTACCCGCATAGTTGGCTGGCCCCTGATACGTATGGAGCGTACGACGGATAGGAGTAACTACCAATAGAATTGCATGTTAGAAGACTTGGTGGTTACTAGAGGTACATATCAGTCATGGAGATGATGATACTAGACATTGGATGGGGAGATCAATACCTGACGTATGGGCTTCGATTACACTTCCCCTGTAACCCGGAAGCTCCGGTGGAGAAAGAAAGGTATTATCCTCTCAGGTTGGCCACTGATGTTCTTGAACGTTATGCACTTAGTCACTGGTGCCCAAGAGGGGACTATACCGAATCCTATATTCAGCCAGGGCTCATGCGTCGAAGGATTGTTTCTCAATTGCATATTCACAGTAGACTGGTCAGGAACCCGATTGCATGCATCCTTTCTTTTCTACTATATTATCACAGTTTATATGACATGGTATTTTCTTGTATCTTGCTACATCCCTCTGAGGACCTGGTTATCTCTCCAGGATTAGACGACTTCCTGCAGGAGTACGGAGCGGCACTGGATCCATCTACATTGATGACGAGACATCTCCTGCTGACTTATAGCTTATTAATTTCCTTAAGACATTTTAGTGGACATTTTTACATCTCTTTACTTTCTATTTTGCGAAGGTTGGACTCCGATCATTGTGACTATTTATCATAGCTATTGGAGTGGGAATGACCACCCGACTATCTCTTTGATGCACTTATTTATTGGACTCTTATTTATTCTGTGCCGAGCTGTGATGAGATTAGATACTTATATTCTGGCCTATGACTATATTATATTATACAACATATGTACGTATACAAAGATTCCATATATTGGAGTATTCTCCGTATATGTGCAGCTGGCATGTTGCGTACTTGGTCCTAAGTATTTCTGGAGAAGTATGATGATGGAGATCGAGCACTGCAACGGCTCATTTACTCCGTTGACGATCTGACGATGACTTGAACTTGCTCTGACTTTTTGATGCTCGAGATTGGTACTCGGGGTTGCTAATCAAAAAATGCCGACCTTTTTAATGAAGAAGAACTCCTTCTATTTATAGGCCTAGCACATATGCGATGTGCTTGAGGTTTTATGGGCACGCAGGAGCGCTGCGCATTGAGATGTGAGAGAATATACTATCATTGTACGGTAAGGACTGCTGTTGAGTTGACACGTGGCGGACGTTGAGATTCCCTTCTATCAAGATCTTTGGGTGGTTATCAGCATAACCGAATAAACGACACATGGCATGCATTTATTGCTCAAGATTTTTTGTTTAGATGTAGCCGAACGGATTTGGCTCCTATCTAGAGAGTCAAATTTTGTCTCTATCTTTAGGGCAGCAGTTTTAAACAAACCGATTAGATATTTCCCTTATCAACAGAACCAAATTCCGTTCTTATCTTTGAAGCGGTGGTTTAAACAAAATCGATTAGATATTGCTCCTATCAACAGAACTAAACCCCATTCTTATCTTATGAGCGGTGGTTTAAACAAATCGGTTGGGTCATATCTAAAAGATATAGGTGCCAGACTAGACCGTGAACAATACCACATCATAGGACTGCGCATCTATGCGAGATGCACTTCGGGTGAGGCTTCAATGTCACTATGCTTTTTAGGTGACAGAGGACCGTGTTTCGAAGACGACGGAGTCACTGCTCTTTTCAGCAACGAGGAGACTGTGTTTTGAAGGTAACTGAGTCACTGTGATTTTAGGCGACAAGGAGACTGTGTTTCGAAGGTGACGGAGTCACTACGCTATTGGACGACGAGAAGATTGTCTTTCAAAGACGACGGAGTCACTGCACTTTTGGGCGACAAGGAGACTGCATTTCGAAGATGATGAAGTCACTGCACTTTTGGGCGACGATGAGACCGTGTTTCGAAGACGACGGAGTCACTATGCTTATGGGGCGACGAGAAGACTTACGTTTAGAAGATGGAGTCACTACACTTTTGGGCAACGCGGAGACTGTGTTTCGAAGATAACTGAGTTATTGCGCTTTTGGGAGACTGTTGGTGGGGTTCTGTGAAGCCACTGCGCTTTACGAAGCAATGAGGGACTTCTGAGAGCTTTGTGAAGCTACTGCATTTTTACGAAATGTGTAAGGACTTCTGAGCTCTTGTGATTAATGACTCCCTTTGTGTCTGCTGAGTCACTGTATTTTTAATTGTCGCTATCTTTTGGGAAATTTGAGAGGTTCGTGGCCTAGGATTCAGTCAAATGAACCTACTAATGAGATTCATTGTGCTGAGTCCTAGGTTCATCCCATTAATTCGGGGGTCTTTGACCGATTGACACGTGGCATTTGGGGTTAGACCACATACAACCTATATAAAGGAAAGATTTTCTGAGGAGCCACGTCCATTGTCTCTTAGCATTTCCACCGTCATGTTTGATCCTGACTTAGCTTCGAACGGCCGTCGGCCTTGCACAAGTCGACTGCTAGTTGTGGATCTCTTCGTTCAAAGAAGCTATATCTTTGTAGAAAAAAGGCTACTGGTCTTGAGATGCGCTTGAGCGTTTGGCATGAGAAGTTCGAACCTGAACAACATCTTGGTGGTCTTCGAGGTCCAAGCTACTAGATTTGGATTTATCACCAACCCGAAGAGCCACAGGTTGTGCTCTGTCCTACTCAATAATGGCTTTATTAGCCATATTTAGGTGGGGCTGCATGCCCTGTTATGCTGGAAGAGCCGCAGGCGAAGTTGCGAGTAGAAGCTATGTTCTTCGTTTGGGCCAAAAGCTGCCTCATTAGCCACATTGGAGTTCTTTCCGCATCTGACTAGGAAGTAGCTCGCTCTGACGAGGAAGTAATTTTGCTCTGACACTGCTGCACGTTTGGGAGGCTGCACACTTTCTGAAGATTGCACGTTTGTAGACTTAGGTGTTTAGTCTTTCTGTAATCATGAAGAATCTGTAATAGATCTTTGTAGACATGATTTAATAAAGAACTTCTTTTATGCACTGCTTCTCTTGTTTCTCTGAGTTGATGTGCGCAGCCATTTTAATACTTCCTGTGCTTCTGTGAAACATGAATGCCTCCTGTGCTTTCGTAGATGATGCACTTTTTCATGCTTCTACAAGACCCCCTTCAAAGTTTTTCAAACTTGAATCAAGTTCGAAACACTTTGAACAGAAGCATGACACGTGGCTTTTGAAAATTTGCTCAACATGCTTGCTGACAGGTTGTCATCACGCCCATCCTTTAGCATTAAATGCCTTGATCCATCGTTTTACTAAAAGTTAATGATAACTCCTCATTTTTAGGAAATGGCCATCCTGATTTTGACTCTTAATTCCTACGTCGTTCGAAGTGTTTCTTCGAATACGAAAGGGTTTTGTCCCTATTCGCTGACGTGGCTTCACCCTATAAGTAGGGGCGGTTTGGAGAGAGAAAACTTTCTCTCTTTTTCCTTCTCTGTCAGAGCTTTCTTCTTTTTGTCGAATTCCTAACTTTCCTGCCATGGCTTCCAAGATTTCAATAACCTCGAAAGCTTCACGAGCGGCTGCGACGAGCACGAAGAAGGCCAGAGGGAAGCAGCCGATCTCAGAGGCCATCGATGATGATGACTCTCCGGCCGTCAAAATCGCAGTGCATGTCGACATGCGACTGCCTATTAAGAGTAGGTGTTCTACGCTTTGCTGATGCACGTGAGCATTTACTTCTTCGGAGTAGCATCTCGTAGATGTGCTGAAGCTCTTCTCGCTGATGTGCATCGGCACTGCTCTTCGGAGGAGTGTCTGTAGATGCACTGAAGCTTTATCAACTGATGAGCATGGTCATTCCTTTTATGAAGTAATGACTGTAAAATGTGCTAAAGTTTTTGCTGACGCGTAAGATTACTACAGTGCCTGCACGGATGCTCTGTCGCTGAAACACAGTTTTGCGGAGTAGTGTCTGCACGGATGCTTTCTTGCTGAAGCGCAGTATTACGAAGTCGTACTAGTGCGGATGCTAGCTCGCTGAAATGCAGTCTTACTAAGTGGTACCTGTGAGGATGCTTTTTTCACAAAAAATATCTCAGACTTCTGTTTTTATTTTGTGTAGTTTCCGTGACCACTTTCCTTTTTAATGAGGTTCTTTTCGACTCCTCCATCTGTGCACTTGGAATAAATGTCGATAAGAAGCTCGTCAAGCCGGCCAGGAGGTTGATTGCCGAAGATCAACCAGCAGGACGACTGGATCGGATACAAGAACAACGTCAGGGCTACTTCTGTCGTATGTTGGATCACGGCATATTAATGCTCTCCCTTTACGCCGGTGCGGGAATGCTAAAGCCTCAGTTTGTTTTGCGACCAGCTGGTGTGCGACCAGCTGGTGTAAAAGCATGAAAAATCTCAGCTGATAACATTCCTCCACCACAACGCAGATGATACAAAGGCGCAGACCGAGTATTAAAAAGACAACAGAAGATATGGAAAGAAGTTCTATTATTATTATGCCTACAAAGATCTTGTACAGATTCGTCAAGGCTATACGTAAAAGACTAATCCTACTTCTTCTACAAAGGATCGATCACAGGTTCAGCAGACCCTAGAGGAGTCTATAATAGACTTAGTCTTCATCAAAGTACATGCAACATTCTTCTTGGTACGCATACTAGAAGATTGATCTCCATCAAGGCGCATTTTGACTTTCTTGTATGCACAATCCTTCAAACGCGCATCAATTGCTCGGCCAAAGCAAGCAACTTCCTGAAGCAGCTATTGGCCCGAGCTCCCTGAAGGCACAGTAGGCCCCACAGCCCTCAATGAGTGGGCAGAGCACGGCCGGATGCTCATCAGATAAGCAACCATTCCTAACCCCGTAGCTTGGACCTCCAAGACGTCGCCCATAGTCAAACTCCTTAGGGAGGATACTTGGATACTACTCAAAGGCGGTGACGACTCCTTCTACAGAGAGTTCTTCTACAAGAACAGGGGCCCTTCGACGAGAGAAGCCCCAACCAACAACCGACTTATGTAAGGCCAGCTGTCGTCTGAAGCTAAGTCTGGATCAAACATGGTGGTGAAGGGTGCCAGGAAGAAGATAGTGACTCTTCAGAGGAATACTTTCCCTTTTATAGGACCGGGAGCGGTCCAAACTATAGGCCACTTGGCCGACGGTCAAAATTCCTTCATTAAGGGGATGAGCCTAGGACTCGGCACAATGGGTCTCTAATAATAGGCCCCATTCAAGTGAGTCTCCAAATTGTTCAAATGCTCCTTGGAATTCTCCAATTAACGGTGGCAATTAGAAGGAGTCTACATTCAAGGGTAGTTATTTACTTCTCTTGAAAAGAAGACTTAAAAGCCAAGCTGTCTCAAACCGGAGGCGCAGGCACCCCACTGTGTTCCTTTGCTTCCAAGGCGCAGACAGTATATCCCCCTCTCAGAAGCACAGACAACTGCTTTGATCCAAGTACCCAGCCCGTTTAAACGACCTCTTTTTCTTAGCAAAGACTTGGAAGACACCATTTGCCTCCAGCACACCATGACTGCTACTCTAAAGTACAGTAAAATGGTCTTGTCACGACCCGCACCCACCGGGAGGGTACGAGTACGTAAAAGCGCCCAGCCTATGCCGCAGTGTCGGCGGTAGAACGCTGTTCTAGGTCATGAACTATAACTACATAACATAAATATACTCTCCAAAAGGAGGCCAACACAGAGGTACAACTCAATCACAATCTAAGGCAGAATGTAGCACGATGGAAATAGATAAGAAATCCTCAACTGAGGTACAGTAGAAATAAATAACGAGTCTCAACATCTATAAAATATACAACTCTGAAAATAAAGACAACAGTTAAACATGAAAATAGAGGACAGTCTAAGCTATCTACACTATACAAGGTATCATCCTGAGCAGCTGCCTAAACCTCTCCAGGGGTCCAGGTCGCGAGTGTCAACTAGGCAAACTCCAAGTAAGGGTGCAGGGTTCCTCATCATCCTCTGTAAAATTTTCAACAGGTCCAGTCAGGACGGGAGCGAGCACAAAATATCTCACGCAGTTCATATCATGTTAGGAAATATAAAGCATGCAATAGAGTAAGGTACATGAAACACTGAAAGAAAGAAGTATATGAAAAACAGTAGAGATTTGATAACAGGAAATATCTAAATATGATAAGTAAGAACTGTAAGCCTACTGTGATTTAGAGTACAATATGGTTATGTAAACGGTCTAGGAAAATGCAATGGTAACTCCATTGTACGTGGGTGTACAATAGACATATACAATAGTTATACAATCTTGTACAATAGGATTTGATTACATAACCAATTCTACTCTCCCTCCCCAATCAATACACAAGGATCCACTCTAGTTACGTTATCTTGCACAATAGTGTACAATATTATACAATGGATGTACAATATTATACAATAGATGTACAATATTATACAATAGTTGTACAATATTATACAATAGTGTACAATGGTCTATCCCTAGGACTCATGTGATACTGAGAGTACAATATGCACAAGGAGTATACAAGGATATAGGTATTCAATAAATACATTATGGAAGTGAAACGCACATCACAATATGTATCTAGTGAATACAAGGGGATAACATCCCAAAAAGAAGATCCGTATAGTACCAATCCGTGATAACAACATGTCAGCATCAAGTACAGTAATCTAAAACAAGAATGTAAATCCAGACAAGTATGAAACGGTCAAAGAATGTACTCGCCTGCTATCTGAATGTCCAAAGTGAATATACTGTCCGAGGAGTGGTGTCTGGCTCCTAATCAGAACAGCACAAGTCACAACAAGTCTAAAATGATAAAATGAAGCTCTACTATGCACTCTACATGAGTTTAGGTCAAACTAGGTCAAAGTCAACTCTTGGTCAACCCTGGTCAACCAAGAAGTCAAACCTAGGTCTAGCAAGTCTAACTAGGCTTAACTAGTCTAACTGACACACCATAGGCTATAGGCTATATCATGCCTATTAGCCAATCACAATACATGACAACCTGACATTACCTATATCTAATACATGACACATGTATATATATTACACAACCATAATATATATATTATATATATATATATATATATATATATATATATATATATATACACATTACATATATACATATATTACATAGGAATAGGTTACATAGAGAGGGATAGAAATAGAGAGTGAGTGAGTGACACTGTGTGTGTGTGTGTGTGTGTGTGTGTGTGTGTGTGTGTCAAGGATGTGAGTGAGAGAGGGACTGTCCACATGAGTGTGACAGGAACCTAGGTGAGTGAGAAATCAGGAAATCAATTGACAGAAAAGGAAATCAAACATTAACCCCCAACAATCTCAGGTTGTGTAAACAGTTCACCTCATCTCAGTTTCAAGCTTCAATCCTAGCAGTGAATACAATGTATTCTCAGAAAATGTAGCAGGTAATGAAATCTCAGGATTATCATCCAATCAGTAAATTACTAAATGAAGTTCTCAGGTTCTCAGGAAAAGGAAATCAAACATTAAAACCTACACCAATCTCAGGTTTGATGAAAACACAGGGATCAATTTAGCCTCTAATTAATAGTGTAAAGAAATCAGTCAATTGCAAAGGAAAGAAAATCAAAATAGTGCATTCCCAGATTCTTGAAAAACAGGAAATAGATTTATGAACTCATTTTCAGACCAAATCAAATTGAATTTCCACATACAATCTCAGATTTCATAAAACATTCCAATATTCTCATAAAACAGTAATTCTCAGGTTTCATTTGTATGCAGGACATGTATGTAGTGACATATCAAGGAACTAAACCTGTGTGTGTCATTAGTGCAGAAAATGACAGGAATTCATGTGACAGTGCAACAAGGAATGGAAACCAAATCTCAGAAAATGTGACAGGTAGTACAATCTCAGGATTCACATCCAAATCAGTAAAATATTACTGAAGTTCTCAAGTTTTCATGTAAAACGTTTCATGCCAATCCATCTCAGGTTATGAAAAGAAAACACAGGAATGTGCAGTATGCTGTGCTCAGGAAAAACCTGTGTGTGGTTCATAAGTTCTAAGGTGACAGTGCAAGCATGGGGTTTCTCAGGAATCGACAGTGAAGAGCTAATGTAGCATTCAAAACCCAAATGATATTCCCACATGAACCAACACAATTCCTATAAAACATATATAATTAGGTGAAAGTTATCAAGAAAATTGGGATTAGAATCATCTCAGGTTTCAAGAAGAACTATTTGGCAGTTCATATTAAACTTAACAGTGAAGTATAAAAATGTGTTATAAATAGGAATTCAATTGACAGTTTAGCAATTAGGGAAAAGTGCACAAACTCAGGAATTCAATTTCAGTTAACCATTGATTTTAATCTCAGGAAATCAGTTCACAAATCATTCTTAGTTTTCAATGATAAAACTTCAGATTACTGGTAGTTATCAGTTCATCCAAGGAACCCAAAACTGGAAAAGAACAGTGAACCACGACACTCAATTTGAAATCCCTATTTCAGTTTGCATGTGGGTGTTCCCCATTCAATACACAGTTAACAGAAAATTGAATCTCAGTTTATAGGTTTAGTTTCAAGTTAGTTACAGGTTTACATCTAAACTAACTAACAGTTAATATATCACAGGAATACAACAACTAAAATCTAAATAAAACATATGAAAGTTCAGTTTTAATATTTTAATATCAAGCTAACTAATGTATGCTTCATTTCCACATTTCAACTATTTTCTGTTTTTGATTCTCAGGTTTGCAGGAACCCTGAATATATCAGTGAAAGGAAAATTCGAAAGAAAAGAGATCATGTGTAAAACCTATTCTCACACACAAACCTAGGTAACTACAGAATTTATATCATGTTTTCATAGTGAAACTAACATTAATCTAACTTAAAAGATATTCGAAAATCAGGTAACAGTGAACTCTGAATATATCAGAGAATAGGGAGATCAAAACCAATTTAGAATGTAGATTTCGAAATCAATTTGAGGAAGTAAACTGCATCAAATAGGAATATATATCAGACATGTAGGCATACATCCCTGATATGTATGCATGCACAAACATCAAAATTAGCATCTCAATATCATAGAACAGTGAGCATTTAATATGTATCAGTACACCCAATTAAACCCAACCTTCTAAACCAAATTTCAAACAAAAACCCAAATCGAAGCATGTCAGGAAGGTATAGTCATAGGGGTATACTCCAAGTGTCCTCTCAAGCCTAGACGTGTCCACAAAGTGGACACAATCGTGTCAAAACTAACAAAGTACACTATGTCAGAAAATAGTACAATATGGACCTCCTGCGTGCGTGTCGAGCCTTCGTGGGCTCGACACAGGGCTCGAAGTGGGTCGAGCTCATGCATAGGGGTTCGTCCATAGTAGGGCTAGGATTTCCACACCCTGACCTGGGTCGAACCCGTGTCGTGTCCAAGTTACAAGCCCGTGTCAGAGGAGGAAATTCCTGCGCGTGCATACAGTGCGTGTCCAGTGCACGTGTGATTTCGCCTCGTGTGGTGAACGATATGCTCCCAAATTTTGGGAGCATAGTGTCAATGATTGCCCCGAGGTGTGTGCCATGTTTCGTGTCCAGAGGTGCTGTTTCGTGTCCTATGTTGACCCCGAGCAGCAGGGGATGTGCACTGTACATCGTACAGCGTGTTCGTGTCCGTTTTGGGCACGGACACGACACCAAATTCAATTCAGTCTACACGAAAATCAAAACACATATATAGATCTATAATTCCATGTAATTAGATTTTCAAAAATCGAAAATAAAATCCTTTGTGACATTTCATCAAACACATGCACACATAACATGATACGTGTCCGATACGGACACCAAACGGACACGAATCGACACAAAACCAATACCTACGGCTAGGGGACACCTAGGGCTTCCTATCCATGCAAAGAAAACGAAAATCTATGGAAGGAATAGGAAGTTACCTATATGTGCAATTTGCATAAAAAAGCTTCAAAAGGGGGTTTTCTCCTTGATGGCCAAGTGCTCCAAATTGGTCCAAACCTGAGATTCCTCTCCATGAACAGCAAGTAGACGTGGATTAGGAACTAATGCAAAAGACTAGAGGGAAAAAGGAATTAAAAGAAAGAAACTAGGGCTTGAGGAAGATTCCTATACCATTCATTTCTTCAAAATATTGAAACTCAATAAAGAGGCAAGAACCCTAAATGAAGAGATTATTTATAGGGGGAATAGCCCTAGGTGGCTGCCATGGGCTGATTAGGGTGAGGGTTTGCTACATGGTGTGGGCCTATGGGCTTTAAGTCTCAAGTCATTAGTCATGACTTATGAAATCATAAGCCATTCTAGCCTAATCAACTCCTAAACTTTCCAAACAAGTTCCCATGAGTTAAACCTCACTAACTTAGGTCGAACCAAGGTTACTTAACCTAACCAAGTGGCCATAACCTAGGTTAGTCTCTAGGTTAGTCTCCTAGTCAACACTAGTCAAAGTCAACTATAGGCCCAAAATCAATTATACTAAAAATCTCTAAAAATCACTAAAAATCACATTAATTATAATAAATCTAAATAATAAATAATAATTTCAAATAATTACCAAAATTACAAAAATAACTAAAATACCCATCAATCTAGAAATGATAAATGAAATACCCTAATCACATAGCTAGGCTCTAGGGTTACACTAGCAAGACACCAAATCATAAGTCGTGATTTAAAATAGTTTTTAAAATGATTAAAATCTATAAAAAAAATTATATAAAATCTTAAATACCATAATTAAATAAATTAAAATATAAAATTTCAAAATTACCCTCATCTGAAAACTGGGTGTTACAATCCTACCCACCTTATAAAAATTTCGTCTTCGAAATTAAGATGATCGCACCCCTTCTAGGTTAAACATAGTCAAGGGTCAATCACTAGTCATTTTCTCAACACCCTAGTACTTGGTCATCAGCTGGTAAACTTCTTAGGATTTACCTATGCTAGCTACCTAGTGTTGGCAACTAGAGATTAGCAAAGAAAACTCTATAATAGATTAGCTCTCAACTTCCAAATCCTATCAAGTCACCCATAACTAATTACCCACAAGCTAAGCACCATCCCAAATACCACATATATATATATATATATATTTATATATATATATATATATATATATATATATATATATATATATATTTATATATATATTACCCACAAGCTAAGCACACCAATCCCAAATACCACATATATATATATATATATATATATATATATATATATATATATATATATATATATATATATATATATATATATATATATATATATATATATATATATGCTCAAGAACAACAACCCATCACATATCCCAAGTATATCATATAATATAGACCTCTTAGTCTTAGGTAAAACTACAACTATGCTCAAGGGCAGGCTCTGGTCACTGGGTGCCTTACTGGAAGGGTAAAGGAAAACTATAATAAATCATCAAGGTTGTATGGCATACTAACATCCTATATGTAACTGGTTGGTATCATAATAACAAAAATTATCTGCAATAGGTTACTATTCTAGCACCAATGCTAACTACACCTCTAGGGTACAGACACTCTACAAGTCACCATATCATTATACTATGAAGGAACTACCTATGAACAAGATATACAAACTAAATATCCCTACTCCTAAGTCATTTATAACAATCAAAAGGGTATGATGTTTTAAACCTTCTCAAGATACAATCTGCTAATCATATGCGTCTGTCCAAAATCATGTTGTCTAGAGTCTTCATCATGCTAGTGAGCAAGACTACGATAATCACAGAGTCCTTGACTAAGGTACGTACTCTAGGTTCATGGTATTTAAAATTTTCGTATTGTCGCATGCGACGGCGAAAACCTTAAATTCCTATACCCAAGAAATACATCCGAAATCTGACTACATGTCCTCGCTATGCCAACTAACACGACTTGAAGATTCTAGATCCCATGATTTAGGTGACCTAGCCCATATGATTATCTCAGAAGAAAATCAACATAACACCAAAACAACAGGACAAAATTGATAAATCAACAAGGAACAGGAAGAATCGAATTTCAAGACAGCTGTAAGAGACAATTGCGGAAATGAAATCAAAAGAACAGAACCTGCAACTAGATCAACGGCCTGTGCATCCTTGACTGTCCTGACGATAGCTCGTCCTGCTAGTTTCCCCTGGTCTGCTGCTGATGCTGCATGAATCACCGCTGCTGAGAGAAATCAGAAATGATAGGAGAAAATCTCTGTACAGATAGAGGTGCACCTCCAATGTAGCAGAAACGCCAACCTGAGTCGGCACAACAAGAGATGCGGTCTCGAGGCCCTGATGAACAGGACGAGAGGTGACCAGCCCCTCGATAGTATCCCCCGAACCGAAGCGATGAGATCGTGTCTTCACAACCATCATGAAAACAGATCAAAACAAGAAGTAATTTCTGAGAATGAAGTAAAAATTCAAAGGAGGACAGTTTATATTCAAAGGGAAGTTAATAAGCAACAATTTTAGACAAAAGAAATCTGATTAAGAGTTTTTCCTAATGTGATTGAGTACCTCAAAATATCCTAATCCTACTGCAGGCTGTAGTGATACTCTAGTTCGAACATCACTACATAAACTCGACCTGCATGGGCCACCACTAAAACGTGTCACGACCCGCACCCACCGGGAGGGTACGAGTACGTAACAGCGCCCAGCCTACGCCGTAGTGTCGGCGGTAGAACGCTGTTCTAGGTCATGAACTATAACTACATAACATGAATATACTCTCCAAAAGGAGGCCAACACAGAGGTACAACTCAATCACAATCTAAGGCAGAATGTAGCACGATGGAAATAGATAAGAAATCCTCAACTGAGGTACAGCAGAAATAAATAACAAGTCTCAACATTTATAAAATATACAACTCTGAAAATAAAGACAACAGTTTAACATAAAAAGAGAGGACAGTCTAAGCTATCTACACTATACAAGGTATTATCCTGAGCAGCTGCCTGAACCTCCCCAGGGGTCCAGGTCGCGAGTGTCAACTAGGCAAACTCCAAGTAAGGGTACAGGGTTCCTCATCATCCTCTGTAAAATTTTCAATAGGTCCAGTCAGGACGGGAGCGAGCACAAAACATCTCACGCAGTTCATATCATGTTAAGAAATATAAATCATGCAATAGAGTAAGGTACATGAAACGCTGAAAGAAAGAAGTATATGAAAAACAGTAGAGATTTGATAACAGGAAATATCTAAATATGATAAGTAAGAACTGTAAGCCTACTATGATTTAGAGTACAATATGGTTATGTAAACGGTCTAGAAAAATGCAATGGTAACTCCATTGTACGTAGGTATACAATAGATATATACAATAGTTATACAATCTTGTACAATAGGATTTGATTACATAACCAATTCTACTCCTCCTCCCCAATCAATACACAAGGATCCACTCTAGTTACGTTATCTTGCACAATAGTGTACAATGTTATACAATGGATGTATAATATTATACAATAGATGTACAATGTTATATAATAGTTGTACAATGTTATACAATAGTGTACAATGGTCTATCCCTGGGACTCATGTGATACTGAGAGTACAATATGCACAAGGTAGTATACAAGGATATAGGTATTCAATAAATACAATATGGAAGTAAAACGCACATCACAATATGTATCTAGTGAATACAAGGGGATAACATCCCAAAAAGAAGATCCGTATAGTACCAATCCGTGATAACAACGTGTCAGCATCAAGTACAATAATCTAGAGCAAGAATGTAAATCCAGACAAGTATGAAATGGTCAGAGAATGTACTCGCCTGCTATCTGAATGTCCAAGGTGAATATACTGTCCGAGGAGTGGTGTCTGGCTCCTAATCAGAACAACACAAGTCACAACAAGTCTAAAATGATAAAATGAAGCTCTACTATGCACTCTACATGAGTCTAGGTCAACTAGATCAAAGTCAACTCTTGGTCAACCCTGGTCAACCAAGAAGTCAAACCTAGGTCTAGCAAGTCTAACTAGGCTTAACTAGTCTAACTGACACACCATAGGCTATAGGCTATATCATGCCTATTAGCCAATCACAATACATGACAACCTGACATTACCTATATCTAATACATGACACATATATATATATTACACAACCATAATATATATATATATATATATATATATATATATATATATATATACACATTACATATATACATATATTACATAGGAATAGGATACATAGAGAGGGATAGAAATAGAGAGTGAGTGAGTGAAACTGTGTGTGTGTGTGTGTGTGTGTGTCAAGGATGTGAGTGAGAGAGGGACTGTCCACATGAGTGTGACAGGAACCTAGGTGAGTGAGAAATCAGTAAATCAATTGACAGAAAAGGAAATCAAACATTAACCCCCAACAATCTCAGGTTGTGTAAACAGTTCACCTCATCTCAGTTTCAAGCTTCAATCCTAGCAGTGAATACAATGTATTCTCAGAAAATGTAACAGGTAATGAAATGTCACGACCCGCACCCTAGAGTAAGGGCACGAGACGTGAATACGTCCAGCCTACGCCGCAGTATCGGCGGTAGAACGCTGTCCTAGGTCACAACATCTAACAGTTTATATTTCCCCGCACGGGGTATCATAGTAATAACAACTCAATCACAGCTAAGGAAGAGATAGCACGATATGAAATAGAACTCAAGAAATGAAATAGATAAACAATATTCTAAGATAATCCCAGCAGTACAAGTCTCAGATAAAAGGATATATACAAAACTGATCTCCACATAAAAGTCTAACTAGAACAAGTCTCCAGACTACAAAAGATAAAAAAACTATCTAGACTAGTCTAAACAGTCGGGGGAAGGTCCTCAGCTACTGCTGGATCCTCCTAGAGGGTCCAGCTCACAGGTGTCCTCAAGGGCTGCCCCGTAATAGGTGTCCAGGCAAGCCTCCTCCTCATCCTCTGTAATATTTCAACAGGTCCAGTCAGGACAGGAGCGAGTACAGTACATCTCAACAGATCATAGCAGGTTAGAAACATATGACATGCAGTAAAATAAGATACAGGTACTGAAAGAAAAGCAGTATGTAAACAGGAAGAGCTGTAATAGAATATCTACTATACATAGAGAACTAGCAGTGACTAGTGAGTCAGAGTACAATCATGAACATGTAAATACTCCCCCGTACCCCCGATCAATACGCAAGGATCCAGCCAGGTTATGTTATATGATGCTATGTAACAGACCCCGAAGGTGATAGACCCCGAAGGTGATACATAGTAGTCCCATAAAAATGGGGATTCTGGGGGTAACCCAACAGTGTAAGTCCCATAAAGATGGGGATTCTGGGGGATATCCAACAGTGTAAGTCCCATAAAGATGGGGATTCTGGGGGATACCCAACAGTGTAAGTCCATAAAAATGGGAGATTCTGGGGGATACCCAACAGTGTAAGATTCCAGGAAGACTCTACGATCATGAGGGTACATGTCGTAAGTGATCAAAGAACCAAGAAGCATATGATACGCTATGAAGGTGAACCGCACAGAACATAGAATACCCGATGCTCCCTAAGGATAACATCTCAAGAAAGGATCCATATAGTACCAATCCGTGTGACCAACGTGACAGTACAAGTAAAATAATCTACTGCAGGAAATAATTCTAAGCAGGATATGAAATGATCAGAGAATGTACTCGCCTGTAACTGAGTGTCTGATATGAATCGTACTGTCCAAGGAGTGGTGTCTGGCTCCTAATCAGAACAGCACAGGTCACAACAAGTCCAGAATGGTAAAATGAAGCTCTACAATGCATTCTACATGAATCTAGGTCAATCTAGGCCAAAGTCAACTCTTGGTCAACTCTGGTCAACACTAGAAGTCAAACTAGGTCAACTATGGTCAAACTAGTCTACATTCAACTAGCTAGGTCTAAAAGGCCATGCTAGGCTCTAACAAGGCTATACTAGACTACACACAACACACAAGTACTCAACACCTATGTTTATGCAACACCATAAATACATAGATACAAATATAGATTTTACACTATATAAATCTAGGCTACTAATATATATACATATCTACACTCAACTCATAGGTACACATGTATACACATCACTCATATAAATATATATCTATACATTGTATGTCTATAAGTTATACATACATATCCATAATCATATATATCATAGATTATATTCATATATATAACATGGTACCTACAAGTATAAATATAGAGAGGGTGAGCATAGGGGTGTGTGTATAGGCAAGTAATAAGTGTCCAGGAATTAGCATCAGTGAAGGGACAAGTGACAGTGTACAGGAACTGAAAACAAGGGGAAGGTGTGCAGGAATCATGCAGGAAAATGTATCAGTGAAGAGGGTAAAATAACATAAGTGTGTGTGTGTTGAAACTGTCATACAAGTGCAAGAAAAATGCAAAGTGACAGTGAACAATTGTGTGAAACTAGTGTGTGTACAAGTGCTTGTGGGGGGAAAAAACAAATGACAGGAAGTAGAGGCTGTGTACACATGTGTGTGAACTACAAATTCAGGAAAACAGTGAGCTGCTGTGTAAATAGGTAATAGAGTGTGCAGAAAATACACAGTGTCAATGAACAGTGTACAATGAGTGTTTGCAGGAAAAGTGACAGGGAAAAAAAAATGAGAAATGTGTGCAGGAAATCCAATGCAGGAATAACTTGAAGACATGTAAACAATGTGTGTGAACTAAGTGCAGGAATCAGTTCATGGCCTCCAACCCAAAATCATTCAGTTTCAATATAACTCATGAGGTCAGTCACATGTTCTAGTGTGTGTGAAGAGAAAAGGTGCCTGTGTTAAGGAAAATAACAACAGTGAAAGTAGGAATACAAGCTGTAGCAAGTAATACAGTGTGTGTATGAACAATGAATTTAAAAACAGGAAATAACACACAAACAGTGAAATGAAGAGAGGGACAGTGTCCAAGGAAAACACAGTGAAGTGGAAACACATAGATGTTAGCCCTATAATGAAATTTAACAGGAAAACAATTGGCATGGTTGAAATTCTCAGATATTAGGAAACCTAAGGTGGCAGTGAGCTACATCACTGATACTTAACAGTATCAGTTAAAGGGAAATTTCCAATCATGAATCCAAAACCCATTCTAATATGTAAAATCAATCTATCATGAGTTTATACACATGTAGGAATAATAATGGTACTTAAAACATCAATCTATATAGATTAAAAAAATAGGATTCCAGTTTAGTAAATCGAGTATCAGACAATTACATTGATTTTGAAAACCACTCGATGCTAACTTCTCATGTCAGTAATCAACAACCTAGACTAATATGAATAATCAACTAACAGAGGTTATTAATCATGTTCTATAAATTAAAATGATAATTAATCATTAATTAAACCATTAACAATGGAAAAAAAACACAGGAAATGGAAACTGGACTGAACACAGTACAGTGCACGACCAGTGCACACCCGATTCCGTGTCCGACACGACACGAGGACCCACGAAACTTTGGGAGCCTCGTGTCAGTGTCAGCCCCGACCCATGCGTCGAGTCTCACGTGTCCAAGTGGTGTACACTGTGCGCAGTGCACCCCGAGTAGCAGGGGAATGCACAGCCAGTGCACACGCGCGCGCACCCGCGTGTGCACGCCGATTCCGACACGACACGACACGGAAATCACCTCAGTGCAACAGAAACGTGTAAGCGAGATCAAAACAAAGATTTCTATTCAAACAGAAATTAAAAACAATCAAATCGAATCCTCACAGGCAATAGGTCGAACACCTAGAATGCTAGGTTGATACGTGTCCAATACGGACACGAAACGAATCCAAAACCTAGGTTTAGGCTGTCCTACAGTAGGGTAGGGCTAGGGCTTCCCTAACATGATTTCAAACAGGAATTTAATGGAGAAATGAGGGTTATACCTATAGATGCACAAAGACTAGAAAAGTCTTTAAATGGAAGAATTTCCTCAAGCCTCAAGTCCCCCAAATTGCTTCTTCCTG
>JANAVB010029365.1:62500-85173 GCA_029216955.1 Iris pallida | reverse complement strand
CAGTTGACCGCTCCGGAAGATTGCGGTGTCGTTACTTGTTGGGCATAATTGGGGGAGGGACTGCAGTATATGTACCACCCCAGCTCCGGACTGACTTGGAGTGGGCTGTACATGAACATTAGACTGTACCCCCGGAATAGTAGAAGGTTCCAGGTTTGGGGCAACAAGAGTATTTAATACCACTGGTGGTATGTTTGTTGAACTTGCTGAGTTTGTTGCTGAGCTTGTATAAGAGTATGCATAGCAGTCAATGCATCCGCTATGGCTCGTAACTGTTGTTCCATGGAAGAAATCCTTTGTTCATGAGCCTCAGTGCTAGTCGAAGGTTCGTGATTGCCATCTACCATATAAGTGGTAATCATTCGAGGTATCGACGATGAAACAGTCTGTTCCGAATCGTCGTTATAAGAGTCAGCATCTTTCCCGGGGCTATTCACGGGAGTTAATACTGGGAAGTTGGACTCTCCTAGAAAGTCCTCCATGGTCTCAGGATTATCACCTGGATGAGAAGAAGAAGAGACCCTGGTCGAAGCTTTGGTTCTGGATCTGGTGCCGAGGTAAACATCGTCTTCAGAATCTAACAAAGAATTAGATCGTATTCTACCCCCAGTATTTCTGGAGGTCATGTTGACGGAAGCATAAAGAGGTTCGTCTTCGTCTGGTATTGGTTCATGTTGAATCCGTTCGAAGACAGATCGTCTTTTCGGTGAACAACAACACTGGATCACGACCCGAGGTTGGAAGTTACAACAATGCTTCATGACGAATATGAGCAATATCAGAGACAGATGGAGTGTTGATTCTCCGCTTGTTTTGTAAATGTTCCCGGAGATCTGCGAAAACAGACTGGAAAGTGTTTGAAGATAGTCTCTGTGTAGAAACTTGTCTTTTATTCTTCTGTCTTTTTGGTTCGTGAATGTATAAAGACCGATTGATTTAAGCGATATAGTTCTTAGCATATTGTGCATCAGGGTCCATTATACTTGTCCCAGTTTGATAAGGCTTCTTTAGGCCGTAAGTAGAATCGAGACGATTCCGGTTAAGCATGTTACGAAGGTCCATAGGAGGTACAACTTTGGTATCAGTCCTGGATACTTGCAATTTACCTTTCTCGGATCGGGAAATTTTGAGAGAAGAAAGATGAACATTATTCCGACTAGGAGTCGATAATAATCCATCTTTAGAGGAAGTAGCCAAAAGGCTTTTTCCTTTGTTTGATCTAGTAAGAGTACTAGTCAAATTAACCCCAGAGGTAAAAACCTTAGGAGCAGAGGAGTTGACTAAAGAGTCATTCTCCTTGGTTGGCACAAGATGTACAAGCTGTGGGGGAATCTTCAGAGAATTCTTGTCATACGCTGCCTTTTGACTAGCGTATGGTTGGTCAATGATTGCCATACGCACAGAGTTATTAATGGCTGAAGAGCCGACTGATGTCGTAGGAGTAGAAGAAGAAGATACTTTGACATGTCCAGAGATGGGTTTCCTTGGACACGCTGACTTGGCTAAAGAACCCATTTTGTCAGCGTGACTAGGAAAAGCCACTGTTGCTGTATTCAGAGAAGCCGAGGCGTGCTTCGCTGAGGTTGGAGACGTGTTCTTGTCAGCGTGGGAAGCGACAGAAGCATCTCAGGCCGCCGGAGAAGACTTAGGGACATAGACAGAACGTCCTTTCTTCTTGGCAGAGAGAAAAGCGGAGGAAGCCGTTCGGCCCTCCTTCGCCTTGAGCATTTCTTCGTAAGCAGATTGGTCGAATTATACGACCATCATCTTCTTCGTCGAAACCGATCGACGAAGTATCGCATTGAGTTGTTGTTGTCTCGTGATAGGAGACAGCTTTCTCCAGCAGAGTCGCCAATTGTTTTCCATAAATAAATTCTATTTATTTATTATGTTTCTGAGAAAATTACAACAGTAGGAATCTGATCTAGAAGACGATCACTTTATTCTTTGGACGATGCGATGAAGAAGGCTCGGACCTCGAAGAACTTGGACAGCAACTGAGCAATCTCTCTGTTCTCTCTGAATTGAATGTGTTGTCTATTGAAGGTGGAGAAACTCTCTTTTATAGAGTTCTGGATAACTGCTCTGGGCATACGCTCAGTCAGTTACTTGACGTGTGCATAACTGCAGGGACGCGTGGCGAATTTTGGTGGAGACACGTTGGAGTGCGGTTGAGAGTAGTGGAGTATATCCAGGAGAGATTGATGGCATAGATGTCATATTGTATAACTTCTGAATGAGTGAGTAACCGAATACAGGACATATGAGAACGTGTGTTGACTGTATATTTGAAGTCATTCTGAATGCATTTGCTTTGATACGCTGTCTTTTGGAGAAGTATGACTAGCATACGTTGTCTTGTTTGAAGAGGAGTCGTATGGAGTCCATACGCTGTCTTTTGGATACGTATGTCTTGCATACGCTGACTTGGATAGCAAGGAGTCATATGGAGTCTATACGCTCACTTCATGAGGAGTCGTATAGAGTACATATGCTGCCTTGATGAGGAGTCGTATGAAGTCCATACGCTGCCTTGATGAGGAGTCGTATAACTGGAGAAGTAGACACGTGGCTGTCCTCAATCTTTTCAAATATGCCATATCTCCCAATAACTGACAAATATCTCTCGAGCATCGTGTTGCGGATATGACGGCTGATAGACTGTCAGAAATGACAGTAATGATGGCTGTGCATTCATGACGGCTAATGAGCTGTCCTCGTAAAAGACAAAAGCAACTCTCGAAAATCCATACGACGGTTAATTCTCCTAAGACAGCTATTTTTTTGTACGAAAGACGAAGTGTCAGATTCATCCCCCACTGAGCGGTATGCTGTGCTGTCAGCCGAGAAATAATAAAATATTCACTGAGCGTATGACTTTTGCACTGAGCGTATGGCCTTTGGCTGAGCGTATGGCCTTTGGCTGAGCATATGGCCTTTGGTTGACTTGGTCTTATGTCAGCGTGTCAGAATTTTTCACACCCTACAGTATACTGGGGACGCCCACAAGCATATCGTCTAATTAGAATCAATGTATTGTGGTCTGATCAACCATAGTGCACTAGGTTCGCTCTTCATATGATTATCCCACGTGGATTGAGATATAGAGGTATCTAGGATCTCATCCGCGACTGCATTGACAATTCCTCTTGAATTACACATTCGCCATTGAATTACGTAACTGTATTCAATGACATCTTTCTTGAACTCTTTATTGCTTTTGTCTTTCATTGTGGAAGGACGAACGCTCGTATTTGATAGATAAATACAAAGTATCCCCATGGCCGTGGTAGTTTTATGCACAAGTATAGCAACCATCGGCCAAGCCATATAACTACAACCTTGCCTAAAGTTGCTCGTCATTCCCTCGACCCTAATAGTAATATCGTAACCTTCTAGTCATTTGAGCTTGAAAGATGAGTAAGACTTACCCTTGGGTAAACCACAAACCTATGAGACTATCTAATCTCTAGGAATCATTTATTGTGAGTCTCAAATATTCATCTTAATTTTGGCTTAACTAGCAACCCGTATGCCTTAACTCAAACCTTACTTGACTAGGCCCCCACAGTTTAGACAAAGAAGAATAGACCAAAATAAGGACAAGCATTGCAAGGACCATGGTAGACACCCATTCCAAGATTAGAGATTCAGCAGATGTTACTCTAGGCACAAAATTCTATTATCAAAGAAGTGACATAATATTAGAACAACACATTCACCAGCTTAGCCAAAATCTGTAGCATGATGCCCCGTCATTATGTTGTATTAGTAATCAACAAGTGATGCATGAGCACTACATTTAGTACCTCTAGAACGCTTGTGACTATAGTCTGGCAGGTTTGACACAAATAGAAATTCACGACTTAGTAGTTAGGGATCTTTCCCATGACGTGCTTTAGAGTTCGTTATTCCACCGATAGACTCTCGTATACCATGGACAAGCGGGTCATTCCATCTTATCGACTCAGGTACCACTGTACGCGATCATTTCCATTTATTAGGACTCGGGGTACAATCTCGAAACTGATTCAACTACCCTATCATGTTATCGATCACATCGTGACTTATTATTACCAAATGTCATGGTACGATATCGCGACTCAAATATTCCTAACCTCATTATTCCTAAAACCATATCCTAGTCTATAGAGTGAATAGATTGTAAGCCATTCTTACTTTTAGGAATTTGGGGATCACCGATTGATTGAGGTAAATTGGTTCTCACTAGGATGATAAATTAGTGACTCGTGAACTACTTTCTTTTAGATCTTTTGGTGTCCCTTACCGTGACTTTGATATTTGAAGTGTAATACTAGCTGTTACCTTCCAAAAAATTTATATGCAAAACTTAAACGAGTCACTTTCAAGTAGACATATCATGTCCCACACAAACACATCTCCTTGGACTCTATTATTATGATACGACTTTCAGGTCAAAAGGGACTAGCGATAACCCTTACCATAACACCGATGTACTTTCGGACTGCAGTTAGAGATCCAACCTTGACTCAAATTTTGGTCCAATATATGGTTGTGATCTACTCGAAGCCCTCTACGCACATGCTACTAGTATGCCACTCAATAGAGGCCTTGTGTGCTACTTAAACACAAAAGTCATGGAAGGCGCATCTCACGACTTACAGAACCTATTCTACCAACCCGACGAGAAATTTGTCCAACCACTTGAATTTGAACCTATTCTAAATTATCCTAACCTAATAGGGATGGTTTAAAATTCTACAAAATTTTGTCCAGCCACTATAGATTAAAATCTAAAGTTCATGCAATCAAAGATTAAAGTCCAATTAGGGAACCTATTGAGACTCAGTTAAACCCATCATAGCCCATCGCCATATTGGACTATAAAACCAAACTTGATGAAATAGGCGCTCACCCTATTATGTAGGTCCCACCTCTTGGCTCACTAATTCTCTTACATAGATTTGTAACTGCATCTCTTCGTAGCCTATGTTATGCATCTCTCGGTACCAACTTGCTTCCAGATATACTTGACCAAGACCTCTCATACCGTCTTGACCAAACATAATTAATATATGGGCCATATTAAATAGATAATACCTAGACTTCCTAAGGTCTGTGACTATGATTGGAAATCTCATACTTCTTATACCTCTTGAAATTTGACCTTCTTAGAAGCCCTATTACTGTGCTTTCCCCGATTAACCAACATCTATAAGTTGGGTAGAACATTGAACTTATTATACTCTACCTCTTAGAATGGGATTACAATCGTGACCGTTCTTTCTCTGTATGAATTTATGAAATGATCTTTTATTTTGCATTTTATATCCCTTTGCTCGTGCGTTTAGATAACTACGGTAACAGATTGTAACCTAAATTCTTCAAGTCAATCATAGAATCATTTTTGTTTAAATCAAAAGCAAATTTTTTGAGGCAAATAGATCGCAAGCCTCTCTAAGGAACATAAGATTTTGGAATTAACAAGTGTTGGAAATGATTGGTTCCAATTAGACTAATAATTCAATGGTTTATAACGTCGACCCATATTCATATCATGTGATACCCTCGACAGTGATTTTGATAACTGAAGCACAACGCTAGCCTTTTCATTTCGACAAAGTTCACACTCACGAACTAGACTAGTCATGCTACTCATATGACATACATGTCCCACGCAAACGAACTTTCTAGAGCTCCATTTGAAAATTACACCACGTGTATGACACTTGTTTCCTCAAAACAAACCATAGAGACCCAAATTGACCTATTCGATTTCATCCATACAAATATCGACCCATTCCTTTAACTAAACTGAAGACGCACACCTATGACGTATGCCTTCCAACAAGCAAGCGCATGCCTCCTATACAACACCAAATATCAGCCCACACATATTAGCATTTTGACTTAGAGTTTTCAAAACACTTGCCTAATTATATTATATAGCCTGGGTTCTTTAATTATCATCGATTCTCATCACTTGGCCATAAATTCTTCTTACCTAAGTTTTCAAGCTCACTTCTTAGTTTCCCATGTTAGACGTAGAACGAATCCTTCTGAACCGACACACCTTAGTATATTCCAACAAAGGTGCTACCAGCTTGTCAGAAGCATGACCCCTAGAGTGACAATGTTTGATTATAGTAACTTTTTTATAGTTGTTATTGACCAAGAACGTTATAGTGTTATCGAGGCTCACTTAGAATCCAAGACTGTGGTCAGAAGTGTCCATTATTCTCGTGCCCTCCCTAGAAATTGTCCTCCTCAAGGTCTTGTAATGATGACGATCTTTACAGGTGGCCAACTTCTATAAGTTGGGTAGAGTCTGGAAGGAAGCATACCCATCTTGTAGAATATAAGGTCAATTGGGATTTCTATGACAACCACCCGTCCATCCTTTCAAAAATTGAGCTAAGATTTGATGTACCTACTCTCCCTCCGTATAGAATCTCGCAATTCTTGATATTATGATTATTTTTAATTTGAGGACAAAATTGTCATAAGTTGGGTAGGATGTAAAACCCCTTTAATTTAAAGGAATATTTAAATTATTTTTGGATTTTATTTAATTCTAATTTTTTTATCTTATTTATATTATACAAAAGGACTATAGCCATGGTTGAGTTTGAATATGCAAGACGACTAGAAAGTATGGCATGCCTACGTAGTCGGGTGCTTTAACTAGTATGCTAGCCATGTTAGGAATGCCATGTCATATTATAATCTCTTGCATGTTAACCATTCAAATTATGGCACAGTTATATTTTATTTAATTAATTAGTTAAGAAAGCCTTTATGATTTTTATGAGACCCGGTTGCACCAAACCTTCCCAAACCTCTTCAAGCCAAACCCAACCCTATGTAGGCATGTTGGGCATTAATAAATATTAATAATTATATTTATTTGTATTTAATTCAGATTTTGTAGTATAATTATATAGATAGAATTAAATAGTTCTATATTAGGAAACCCTTTTTAAATCCTCAATCAATCAACTTGCCAATAACCAAACAACCAAATCATGCCAAGTGGACCCCCACCATGATAATTTCGGCCAAGCAACCCCCCATGGCCTAATGCATCAAATTAAATAGGATTTAAATCCTAGATTGCTTAAAATTCATTTAAGGATATGTTTAAATATACCAACTTATCCCAAACCTTAACCAAATCCAAATCTTTCTCTCCCTCACCTTTGGTGACCAAATCCTCTCTCTCTCCATAATTTCAGCGACAACAAACTCCCTATAACCTATACATCATCTCCTCCATTGCACATCTCTCCATCCTTCACAAAAACTATCTCCTCCACCATACATCCCGAAACCCCTCAAAACAAACCCTAAAAACTCCATCCCCCCATCCAATCCTCTATAGCCATTATCAACTCTCCCATACTCACCAAGAGAGGATTAGCAAGCGAGGATAGCGGAAAAGATTGGAGCTTTGGTGAAGAGAAGTCATCATCACCCTTTCTAGCGAGGATCTTTGTAAAAACCCAAATCTTTTCTTCTAAAAATCTTTGCTAAAATTCTATAGGAAAATATGTTATTAATTCTGTAGAAATCATATTTGATAGATTTTGTTAGGTATAATCATCCATAAAGGTTTCATGAAATATATGCGTATATATCATTGTCAGTAGGATCAAATTAACCCTATTGTAAAGGAACTATGAGTTATTGGTGCCTATTTTCAAAACTAAATTTTTGTATGTTCATATACATAAATTAGGATTTTTAAGTATTTTTCATGATTTTAGAAACTCAAATCTGGTCGAGAAAATTTAGGTCAAAACTACTAATTTCGGGTAACCGGCTGACCTAGAATGTCCCAAACTTGTAGTATAACTCACCCTTGTACCTCTGATATTATTCTATGAAATAAATTATTTATTGCTTTAAAATATATTTTTGGTTATTTTAGCAATTTTGAGTCATTAACTATGTTCCGGGCGAGTTTCGGTAGACTAGCTGACTTATTAATCAACTAGTCATAAATGTCTTTAGAAATATTAATTCTGAAATTTTAGAGAAATCTGTAGAAATTATTTTAAATATTATTTTATGATTTTTATATGATTTTTAAGTATTTTTGAAGTAGGGGCATAACCGACTAATTAAAAGTTAGAAACCCTAAAACTGTGTTTCGATGTCTCGTGGAACCTGTGTGTGATTGTATGGATCTAAATGGTTCCAGGAGATTGAATATAATTTTAACACATTACTTTGACTAATTAAGTCGTATCGTAAGTTTCATAAGTAGTGACTTAATTTAGTTAATTAATTATCTAGGAACGTCGGATTCCGGAGGCGTGGACGCGGAGCGGCGTTTCATATTTACAGCACGAATCAGGCAAGACACCTTGTCTTTACTATTTAATTTTTGCTCAATATCATGCATGCTTTTTCTTTATGTTGTTCATTCAAAATATATATAGATGCAAATTATTATACTTTATACAATTGGCTTAGAGTTAAGGGACCACCGTATGTTTAGTGCATCTCATAAACTGTTACGATGTGCCACGGATTGTGTGTGAGTTGTGAGTCGCATATAGATGCGGACTTGCGTGCTGACTGATCATTGGTGCGTACAGGCCGTGCGTTAGGATATAACTGCTAATAGATTTATGTAGAAGACTTGGCAGTTATTAAGGATTAAACAGTGTAGTGGAGACGACGCATGGATAGTATCATTGGGGGGAGGGGACAGTTATTAGCGTAGGGGCAACATTTTATTTTTACCCACATTTTGGGCCGAGGGTGACTCTTATGAGCACTCTTCTGCCCAAGGCCGATAGTGACTCGGATGAGCGCTACTTACTGCGACTCTTTATTTACTCTGCTGATCCTACAGCCCCTGCGTAGAATGTTGTCCTCAAAGTGCATATCATAGAATGGTCAGGAACCTTTACTCATGCATACTTTTCTGTTGAGCTTTATTATTCAGTTTATTGGCATGATATTATGTCTTGTTACGTCCCTCTGAGGACCTGGTTATCTCTCCAAGTGTGTCTTGTGATTTCTGCAGGTGCTCTAGCTAAGGCCATGACTTGCGCTCTATTCTTCGAGATGTTGCTTTTTGGATCATCATCTCCTTCGCTCGGCCAATCATTATCTTGTACAATTTTTCCTTATTTAAATTAGTTGGTAGTGGATTTGTCTCCGCCCAACGAATATATACATGACAAACTCAAAGTTGTTATTTATTATTTATCTTTGTGGATGAGATTTAGTGTCTTGGATTTCTACATTTTACAGCTTATGTATAAATACGAGTCGTATATTTACTTGTATGATTACAGCTGGCATGATACGTATCTAGTCTCAAGTATTTGGGACTGGGGTGTTACAACAGAAATGTAGCAAGCAGGAATAAATCCAAATTTGTACCCCTAAAGTTAAATAATTTCTTATTATAGCCCCAAAATGGAAAGAAACCGTCATAGCTAATTGTCATCAAGAAATGATACTAAAATTATATCTTATCAGTATCATTATGAACTGATATTGAAAAAACGAACTGACACTAAAAAGCCGACAAAATTGCACAGAAATAGAAGAAAATGCAAAAACTCATAGTACTAATTGTAATTGCCTATTTTCTAAGTTAAGGGTATTTTGGTCATTTTTTTATTTTTTAACATTTTGGAGATTTTATTTATTCAATATTATTTTAATGGATTTGTTTAGTCGGGTTTAAGTTTCGTCTCGTTCTGACTTATTTTAGTGACCCGGGTAGCTTAGACTCTAGATGTGACCCAAACTTAAGTTAGACATGGCCCACAAAACCCACCATTTAAGTTAGTGAGTTAGATTAATTACAACTTGTTAGAATGGTTAAGTTAGAGACTCAAACTTAGCTCTTTTGACTGCAAACTTGAACCAAACTTAGACTTAACCTAATGAGACTTGTCGAGGCCTTATTGGGCTTTCCCGGAGGCCCATAACCCCCTCCCCCATGGCCGGCAACATATAGGAGGCATTAGGTCTCCTTCTTCCTCATTCATCTTACGTTTTATTCTCCAAGTGTTCTTTCCCAAATTAGAGAGCGCCCCTCTTTGATTTAATCTCCATTCCTCCATCCAAACTTCTCTCAATCTTCTCATACCATCAATGAAGGGTTCTAGCCAAGAATTTGTGCAAGGTGCAAAGAGAAGTGTCCTTTTGGAAAGATCTTCGTGTCAGAACCGTGTCCTTAAGAATTTTAATGGGATTCCACTCCCAATAGGTAAAACCTATCCTCTAATTTGATTTCTTTGTATATTAATTAGTTTTGAATCCATAGGATCCACCCCTATGCATGTGTCCCCTTTAGATTCAAGTTTGAGACCATTTGGAGCCCTTTTGAGGATGTTATAGGTGTGTCACATGGAGAGTTTCCTAAATGAGCACTCCTTGTGCTTGTGAAAATGCCAAAGAGGACAAGTTGTTAGTTAATTTCAGTTTTAGATAGGTTAGAGAGTGGATTAATGTTAGTTAGGATGGTTAGAGTGAGTTTCATTTGTATGCTCATGGTTGAATCGAAGTGGTTGAGCCTACAAGTCTCAATTTTGGCCTCAACATGTCAATTTTGTGTTATTTTAGATAGTGGACTGTTTTGAGTTAGTTTGATATATATATATATATTGTTTATGTATGTGTGGTGGGGTTTGATGTGTGTGGGAGAGTGGGGGATCATGCCTACCTAATTGGTTGTGACTTGGTATGGTTGTTTGAGTGAGGGTTGATGCATGTGTAGTTGTGAGAAGGAAAGTGTAGATGAGTTTGTGTTTTTTTATGTGTTTGTGGAGATGAGATGAGGATGTGATGTGGTGGTGTTGTAGTGAGATAAGGAGAGATGGATGTTTGAATGAAGGAATTATTGAATGGAAGAGAAGAATGAATGTTAGACTAAGAAGAAGAAGAAGAGGATTGGCAGCAGTGAGATGTAGAGGAAGAAGTAGGCAGCAGCATTATTAAGAAGAAGGAAGGGGCTGCAGTAAAGCAGCAACTTAGAAGAAGAATAGGAGGTAACAACAGCAGGTAGTAAGAAGAAGAAGAGCAGCAGGACAACAGTGAGAAGAAGGGGGCTGCAGTAGCAGCAACAACTGAGAAGATGAAGAAGAGCTGCTACAGCAGCAGATGGAGAAGGGAGAGGAGCTGCAGAAGCAGCAGTAGGAGAGGGAAGGAAGAGCTGCAGGAGCAGCAGTAGTAGAAGAGAAGAAGTAGGTTGCAGAAACAACAGGGGAGGGGCTGCTGCCCCCCCCCTACAGCAGCAGTCCTACACAGCAGCAGTTGGAAGGAAAAAGGCCCCCTTGACAGCCTCCCACTTGGGCTCCCATTCCCCCACTTGTGTGAGTGTGTGTGTGAGTGTTATAGTTAGTGTGTTAGTGTGTGGTTAGCATGTTAGTTAGAGAGTGAGTAGTGAGTTAGTGATTTTGTGGTTAGATGGTATGTTAGAAGTTATGTTAGTTGTGTTAGATAAGTTAGTAAGTTAAGGAAGGTTAGTAGATAAGTTAGTGAGTGTGTTTATATGTTAATGTTAGATACTAGTTAGAGTTAGAATATTGAGATGTTAGTTAGATATTGTATAGATAGGTTTAGTTAGAGTTTGATTCTTGGTATCGCATGATACCAAGTTATCATGATAAGGTAATAGTGTATTTACCTTTACCTTCAAGGTAAATAGATAGTTTACCTTATTACCTAGGAGAGGTATCAAGATACCATGGTATGGTATCGAGATACGAGGGTAAGTGTTAGAATACCTTGGTAGGTATTGGAGGATACATGGAGTGAGGGTAAAGTAGGTTGGGGTATTGGTTAGAGGCTAAGGCGATTTTCTTGGTAGGATAATAAGGTAAGGTTAAGGTAATACCTTAGAACTAAGCTATGAGATAATATGTTTAAGATATGACTAGAATAGGATAGCATGGTTGGTATAGTTAGGAATAGGGTAAGTGACTTAGTGTTGACCCCATTTGCCATGGTTGACCGTTTTGACTAAAAGCCAACCAAAAGTCAACTTTAGCCTAAAATTGACCAAAACTTGACCAGTTGACTAAAAGTCAACTACGAGTCAACCATTGACCTAGTTTGACTAGAGTGGACTATAAGTTGACCAGGGTTGACTGTTTGACCAAAAGTCACTGTAAGTCAACCTTTGACTTAAATCGACCTATTTGACTTTGTTTGACTTGCCTTGACCTAGTTTGACTTTGTTAGGCCTAGTATGACTTAGATTGACTTTGTATAATCTAGTTGACCTAGATTGGCTTAGTTTGACTTAGTTTGACTTGTTTTACTTCTAAATCTTTATATTGATACAATATTCCATCTTTAGGTCCTCGAGGCACTGTATTGGACTCAGTTGACATTTTTTATCACAGCTCAGGCGAGTACATTCTCTGTTAATATTTCTGTTTTATGATATCGTCTTTGTTTCTAGTATTTAGTATAGATATCCTTGTTCTCTTGACACATTGTTCACACGGATTGGTATTTGTCTGGATCCTGTCATGAGATGTTATTCTATTACTCTATACCCTGTGCAAGTCCTTATTCTTGTGCCATGATATGTCATTACTGGATCCACTTTACTGGTCGGGGATGGGGTATTTAGCGTAGATATGTGATCACTTTTTTCCTCATGTGCATATTGTCCTGTGAGTGTTAGTCATGCACTTACATATGACTAGCCGGGCCCCTTTTCCTCCTGTGCTATACCCAAGCCGATCACACATGTTGAAACTATACTAAACTCACATAGATAGTATTTCTGATTTCTCGTACATGATATATACTATTTTTTTTTGTTTTTACATTCAGTTACAGTCTTGACATGCCTTACCATGATTCATGTACACTTATTTTTACCTTGTATTCTCTTTATTTACTGCTACATTTCAATATCGTCTAATTAGAACCGTTATTTGAGATTTGCTCGTTCCATCCTGACTGGATATGTTGACAAATTTTACAGATTATGGCGAGAATGTCTTACCTACTACGGTCCTCATGACGTAGTTGGCCTAGACTTGGAGACCCTAGTTCAACAAGGGTTAGCTCCAGCCGATGGGGCTTAGAGTAGCTTAGCTGGTTTAGTTTGGTACTGGACTTTGTCTCCAGATTACATTTTGGCTTGTTATTATTTTAGTATTTGTATTAGAGATTGTTGACTCTAGACTTGTATTATTTCTGTGTTGGATCTTCTGGATGATATTTTATCTTGTTGTCTTTATCTTTCGGTATCATCTATCTTTCGTAGAGTTTGTGATTGAGTATATTATATTGTTATTGTTTGTCCTCCATTCAGAGTTGACCTTTCTCGACAGGTTTTGATATTATAACTGTTGTCAGATAGTAGACCTAGACAGCGTTCTACGTCGTTTTGTAGCGTAGACTGATGCTGTCACGCACTCGTGTCCTTACTCCGGGTGCGGGTCGTGACACTAATTATCAGCATAAAACTTGTCATTATAGCCCTAAAATGGAAAGAAAACCAAACATACAACCTGCCCCCAGATCATAGAGTGTACTGCCCTCTTTATTGTACAAGACTTGGCTCCAACGAAATCCTAAAGCTAGGAAAACTATAAAATCATCAACCTAGGAAAAAAATTTACTTCCACAAATATTTACCCAGAACATTTTACTCCACTAAAATATAAGAAATTATACAATAATTTTACTCCCCTAAAATTTAAAAAGAAAAGTCCCTATGTTTGTCAGAAGTTTACTGTTTACGTAAACATCAAGTGCATAAAATGTACAAGATAAAAACTAGTAAATTTCAAACGGAATGGATGGGAAGTCCTTAGATTCAGAGGATCCTCACAAACCAAGTACCATCTTCTGCAAAACCTCCATAGCTAATGTGTATGAAAGAACAAAAACATGACTTAGGATTCTCTGCAATCTTTAATTCACAAGCAACGACTCTTGCTACATCCTTCCATTTAAAGCATTAGAAAGGCATTCTCTCATCAATTGAATCCATGAAGTCCCTATAAATACAATACAATGCTCAAAGGTGAGAATGACTACCTTGTCTTTTTGTATCCCACAAAGCAAACCACGAGTTTGTTAGTAGTACAACATCAACCTTCCTAGCAGCCATCATATGACTCATTAGTCATAGTAAGTATTTACATAATGAGTACCTTTTGATGCATTAATCATCAGAGCTGACTGAACAAAAAGATGATGTATCCAGGATATAACTCATGTTATAGTGTAAAAGAAAAAAAAACATTAGTCACAGTAACTATTTACATAATAATAAAAAAAATCAACATATTTACTAATTTCAGGTATAACTAGATATAGATGGTATGCAAAGAAAGCAAAACCCATAGGTTAATCAAAAGAAAACAACATATTTATTTTGAAATAAGCCTCTCAAATCCTTTCATACATTTGTGATTAGCCCCCATGGGAGTTATATTCATACATTTTCGGATATGCCCCCTTGGGAGTTCTTAACTATGTCGAAAAAGAGAATACAATAATGATTAAATTATTTTTACTACAACCTTGAGTAAAAAAAATAGTACACTCATGAATTAGTTAATAAATGTAAATTAAACATTTAGAGACATCATCGAGCTCATTGTTAAGATCGGCTAAATTCAAAGAAGAGCCATGGTGTCATTGCTTTGTATTTAATTTTGCAAAACTACTAAGTAATAAAGAGTTCTCTTTAATTTTTGATTCATGACAATTAGTATACAAATTGACACCAGTAGTTTGCAATAACTTGAGGGTCGGAACCAACTTTGCTATATTTTGTATCAAATAACATTGACAAACTCGGTTACCTAGAGTATTGGTAAAAACTTCTTTAATACTATACTCAGTTACCACTAGTATTAAATTTTGGCAAACAACAGAAAACATGAGTTTCTTAGCATATTTCATGAGTAAAGAAATTAGTACATAATAAGCACACCTGATAAAAAATTAGCAGAGAACCATCACCAGAAATCATCACGTAACATAGCTTATCAAAGTAAAGGGGTTCTTCATACCTGCAACAACAAAAATGTTAAGAAGCTCATAATGATCTAATCATGGCATCTCAACATCCTCTCCAAGATACACCATATGGACAATAAATGGCAAAGTCAAGGCACCAACTTTGATGTAGATATGCACCATCGTGCTTATAATTAGTGCATCTATTGATATATTTTTGCACATATTCCAAACAATGGCAAACAATTTTTTCTTACGACTCTCTATTGATATATTTTGTTGATAGTTTTCTCTCACGACTTCTCAAAATATAGTACTTTGAACAAGATCCAGTAGATCTAAATTTTGAGGAAAAATATGTTGGTTTGGTCAATTATTCTTTCTTCCTACAAAATTAAATTAACAAGATCCAAAAAATCTGCTAGCAATACACCAAAAAACCAATAAATTACCCCAAAATAAACTTTTGATCTATAGATCTAAAAACTACTCTATTTCTCAAACTCGATTCATAGCAACTAACAAATTTGCTGACAGATCTATGAATTCATGCAAGAAAATCAAGATGGATACCAACAGGGATTCCCGACATGGATTCTGAAGTGTTTGTTGGGAAAGAAATACGGAAAACCTTCCCCAAACTTGAGAGTACCTGCGAGAGAACCGAGCAAACAACGCACAAACTAAAACACCAAAACAACCACGCAGACACAGAGAATTTTTGACGTGGAAAACCCTTGCGGAAAAAAACCACGGAACGATCGGAGTCCAACCCAGAGAAGCCTCCACTAATGAAATAGAAGAATTATACCGTCTACAAACTTCTCCCGATCCAAATCGGATCCCCACAACACTTGAAAGCAAGAGCAATGATTACAAGTCTACGAAGAACAAGAACGACGAGTAGAGATTACCCGAATCTGATTCTCCTTCGAAAAAGACCTTCAATCCTCCGTCTTCTCTCCCAAAGTTGTAATGGCACTCTTGTCTCCTTCCTCTCTCTCTTTTTCTTTGTTGTCTACAATTGTGTTACCTATGATTAGGGTTTGGAAATCCCAACTTAACTCCCTAATCCCGCAACAAACCTGGACCGTTTGATTAGATCCAATGGTAAAAATTCACCCCAGATTGCCGCTCAGCCCCGACGTCACAGAGTTCGGCCAGAACTCTGTGTCGGGCAACCAGAACAAACCAGCAACATTCTGGAATAGCCAGACCGAGTTTGGCCAGAACTCGGCCTGGGACCGAGTTCGGCCCGAACTCGGTGGCTCCAGTCCAGAACCTCCCTCTTGTTAGCAGCAGCAGCAACTCCTCGTTGCCTACTTCCCGAGCTTCTTCGACATCGAACGGTGCTCGTCGCACTCCGAGATCTTCTCCATATAGGTTGGGAACCCCACCCACTCCAACAAATCTCCTCCTTCACAACTATGGGGAGGATATCGTCATCCCGACGATCTGCCTGCAGTACTCAAACTTTTCCCTTGGTAGAATTATCGTGAACATACCAGCTCCGTTGTCATCTTTATGAACCTTCTCAAGCTTCGCGTCCTTCTTCTCAACCACATCTCTATCCAATGATACCGAGTCTCGATGTGTTTGGACCGGCAATGAAACATCTGATTCTTCACAAGGTGAATAGCACTCTGACTGTCGCAAAGCAAAGTATACTGCTCTTGCTTCAGTCCCATTTCCTGTAGCAGCTTCTTCATCCACAGCAACTCCTTGTAAGCCTCCGTCGCCGCAATATACTCTGCCTCTGTCGTCGACAAGGCAACACACTTCTGCAACCGCGACTGCCATGACACCACTCCTCCCGTAAACATCATCATGTAGCACGAAGTCGATCGCCTCGTGTCTACATCTCCAGCCATATCAGCGTTGGTATACCCAACCAACTTCGGTTCGTCACCACCAAAGGAAAGTCTCCAACCAGCAATGTTCTGAAGATATCGTAGAATCCACTTGACGGCACTCCAATGTACCCTTCCAGGATTTGAAAGATACCTGCTAACCGTACCAACTGCATGAGCGATGTCTGGCCTCGTACACACCATAGCAGACATAAGGCTCCCCACAGCTGAAGCATATAGAACCCGCTCCATATCTTACTTTTCGTCCTCGGTAGATGGACACTGCTCCTCAGTGAACTTAAAGTGAGCCGCAAGGGGACAACTCACTTTCTTCGACCCGTCTATCCCGAAATGCTGAAGTACCCGGTAAATGTACTTCTTTTGGGACAAATATAGCAACTTGGACTCTCTCTCGGCTTATCTCTATCCCAATAATAGTCTTTGCTGTGCCCAAATCCTTCATGGAGAAGGCCGCGTCCAGTTGGTGCTTCAGCTCCGCTATCCTAGTGGTATTCCGACCCACTAATAGCATATCATCAAGATAGAGCAATAAAATGATGAAATCATCCTCAGCAAAATAGCTCACAAATGCACAATGGTCCGACGTCGTCCGTGCATAACCATGCTCCCCCATAAACAACTCGAACTTTATGTACCACTACCTCGGAGCCTGCTTCAGACCATACAAGCTCTTTCTCAACTGGTAGACCAAATGTGACTTGCCCTTCTCACAGAATCCCTCTGGCTGCTCCATGTACAACTCCTCCTCAAGATCACTGTGGAGGAATGCCGTCTTCACATCCATCTGCTCGACCTCCAAGTCGAGACTGGCTGCTAATGCTAGCACCACCCGAATAGACGAATGCTTGACGATAGGCGAAAAGATCTCATCATAATCCACGTCTTTCTGCTGACCGTAGCCTTTAACTACCAGCCTTGCTTTGTATCGAGGGCGAGTAGCATCATCCGTCTGCTTCACTCTAAACACCCATCGATTCTTGAAAGCCTTCTTGTCCTTTGGCAACCACATCAGCTCATAAGTGGAATTAGTATGCAAGGAACTCATCTCCTCCTGCATGGCCTCCATCTACTCCTGCCTGTGTTCGTCTTCCATAGCCTCTACAAAGCTTTTGGGCTCTCTTCCGTCAGTCAATACAACATACTCATCCGGTGAGTATCTCGTAGATGGTCGATGATCTCTGTCGCTCCTTCTCAGTGGAGCCACTGGTGCTGGCTGTATACCAATAGCCTCCTCCCCTTCAGGAACTGCCTCTCTAGTATGCTCATCCTCCTCAGGGACACCCTGACCACCATCAGTAGGCTGATGATCAAGGTTGGGAGCTACTCCATGTACTGGCTCCCCCATAACTGGGTCCTCTGCGATGTCCTCTACAAACTGTTCGAAGCGAAATGACTCTAACTCAGGCAATTCTTCAGCCTCAGAAGGTGTCTCAGAATCCTGAGTGTTGGTCATGGTCTGATCCTCGACAAACACCACATTCCTGCTTCTGTAGAGCTTTCTTTCTACCGGGTCGTAGAGTCTATAGCCAAACTCATCCCGACCGTAGCCGACAAAGACGTATTGCCTCGACTTCGGCTCAAGTTTGGTCCTCTCATCCTTCGGTACATGCACGAAGGCCTTACAGCCAAACAGCTCTTTGTCGTACCATACTTTTTCAGGCACATCACCCTGCAAAGGAGCACTAGAAGACAAATTAATAACATAAGCAGCTGTGAGAAGAGCCTCACCCCAATAACTGTCCAGCAAGTTTGCTTCTGACAGCAAACATCGCACCCTCTCCATCAGTGTCATGTTCATGCGCTCCGCTACACCATTGAGATGAGGTATCTTGGGCAGAATCTTCTGGTGTCATATCCCTTGCTCTCTACAATACGCATCAAAGGGAACAATATATTCACCGCCATTGTCGGACCGAAGACACAATAACTTCTTGCCCGTCTCTCTTTCAACAGAGGCATAAAACTCTTTGAAAGTAGGCAGCACCTGATCCTTGGTCTTTAAGGCATAGACCCAAACCTTTCGGGAACAGTCATCAATAAAAGTTACAAAGTAAGATACACCACTAATAGAATTTACCTTCATAGGACCGCAGACATCCGAGTGAATCAACTCGAGCAACACTGTCTTTCTTGAACTTGGGTGACTTTGGAAAGACACCCTATTTTGCTTCCCAGCTAAGCAGTGCGTGCACTTCTCCAACTTTGTAGACTTGAGCCTAGAATCACCTTTCTGTTCACCAAGTAGCTCATCCCCTTCTCGCTGATATGGCCGAGCCACTTGTGCCACAACTCGGAAGACGCATCACTAACTGCGTTCACCTTCTGTGTCCCCTGTACGTTCCCCTCCATATAGTAGAGAACAGACTTCTTGCTTCCTCTGGCAATCACTATCGAATCCCTGGAAAGCTTCCACTGACTATTCCCGAAGAGACCGAAGAATCCCTCGTCATCCAACCTTCCAACCGATACCAGGTTGAAACAGATATTAGGGACATGACGAACATCTTTGAGAACAAGAACCGCACCCATCTTCGTTCTCAAATGCACATCTCCAACGGCAACCGCCTTCGACATATCTCCATTGCCCATCTTCAACACTCCACAGTCGCCTGTTGTGTAAGTGGCAAATAGTGCCCTGTTGTGAGATACATGTGCTGAAGCCCCTGAGTCCACCAGCCAAGAATTGTTATCGCAGGCGAGGTTTGTGATAACCTCATCACCTACGATGATCACATCGCCTCCATGTATCGAGGCCGCCACTGTAGTGTTATCTTCTTGTTTTCCCTTGTCGCCCTTCTTCTCTCTCTTCCAAATGAAATAGTTCCGCTTGATGTGGCCCTTCTTACCACAATGGTAACACTCTGAGTCCTCGTAACGACCCTTGGACTTCCCCCTATTCTTGTCTCTACCACCACCTGGACCCCTGCTTTTACCCCTTCCATGGCTCTCTGAAACCAAAGCCTCTGAGTGATGGGATGTAGATGAAGTGTCATGAGTACGTCTCCGCATCTCTTCATTCAGCACCCCGCTCTTGGCAAACTCCAGATTGACCACGCCCTCTGGAGCAGAAGCGGTCATAGATACTCGTACGGTCTCCCACGAATCTGACTCCCATTGAAGACAGCTGGTCGACCACGCCCTGGAAATTACTCAAGTGATCCGTAATAGACACCCCATCTTTGTACCGCAGACCCATCATCATCCGGATCAGGAACAACTTGTTTACCCCGATCTTCTTCGCGTACAAAGACTCCAGCTTATCCCATAACATCTTTGCGTGCTCAATATTGGCAACGTAGTTGTACACATTTTTGTCAATGAACTGCCTGATGTATCCGTATACCTGTATATACTCGAATTTCCAGTCCTCTTCGAATTTATCACTGGGCTTCTCGGATGTAAATACGGGCAGATGCAGCTTCTTGACAAACAGCAAATCTTTTATCTTGATCCGCCAATAGTGATAGTTGGTGCCGTTCAGATTCACCATGCGCACCGGCTTCGCGTCCATCTCTTCTCTCTAGTTTCTGTCAACTCCTGACACCCTTCTGAATTCCAGAATCTGGCTCTGATACCACTTTGTTGGGAAAGAAACACGGAAAACCTTTCCCCAAACTAGAGAGTACCTGCGAGAGAACCGAGCAAACAACGCACAAACCAAAACAACAAAACAACCACGCAGACACAAAGAATTTTTGACGTGGAAAACCCTTGCAAAAAAAACTACGGGACGATCGGAGTCCAACCCTGAGAAGCCTCCACTAATAAAATAGAAGAATTACACCCTCTACAAACTTCTCCCGATCCAAATCGGACCCCCACAACACTTGGAAGCAAGAGCAATGATTTCAAGGCTACGATGAACAAGAACGATGAGTAGAGATTACCCGAATCCGATTCTCCTTCAAAAAAGACCTTCAATCCTCCGTCTTATCTCCCAAAGTTGTAATGGCACTCTTGCCTCCTTCCTCTCTCTCTTTTTTTTTATTGTCTACAATTGTGTTACCTATGATTAGGGTTTGGAAATCCTAACTTAACTCCCTAATCCCGTAACAAACCTGGACCGTTTGATTAGATCCATTGGTGAAAATTTATCCCAGATTTCTGCTCAGCCCCGATGACACAGAGTTCGGCCAGAACTCTATGTCGGGCAACCAGAACAAACCAGCAACATTCTGGAACAGCCAGACTGAGTTCGGCCAGAACTCGGCCTGGGACCGAGTTCGGCCCGAACTCGGTGGCTCCAGTCCAGAACCCCCCTCTTGTTAGCAGCAGCAGCAGTAACTCCTCGTTGCCTACTTCCCGAGCTTCTTCGACATCGAATGGCGCTCGTCGCACTCCGGGATCTTCTCCACATAGGTTGGGAACCCCACCCACTCCAACAGTGTTCGAGTAGTAAAACTAACAAATCTTTGGCACGTACCCGATAGAGGTCTTTTTGTCTCTTCTTCGGCGGTGGAGGAGTGCTAGTAGTCGGGACGAGCGGCGTGTTCAACATCCAAAAGCTGGACACAGAGAGAGAGAGAGGAAAAAGGGGAATGATGAAAATTAGTGCGGGAAAAAGCTTTTTTTTCACTTTGTAACACTTGATCCTCTGTCACATGGAATTCATGTGACTCCTCTTTTTTAGTTTGTAACAATCTTTGCCACAGTTTTAAGTGTGACAAAATAATTAAAAAAATTACAAAATTATGATTTTAGTAACGATTTTGAATTATTGTAACAGTTATTACCATTACAATATTGTAACGGTAATAACCGTGACTAATCATAAAAAATGTGTTACAATTGGCTTGTTTTGGTGTGGTGACCCCAACTTGTCCTGATACTCCTAACTGATACTATTATCCATAGCAACACTCACTGACCTTATTCTGACATGCTATATCTAGCATAAGCTATTCATCTCAAAATTGATAGACCTGAATACTTGTACTCCCTAGACACTCCTGATGGTAGATACCAACTCACAACTATATATGTCCTATGCACTAAATAACCCTAAATGCCAACTTGGTACTAGTCCACCATACTGACGCACTACTGCTACCTCTAATACTCAGACTCCTATTCCATGATACCCATAAAACTCCCATATTGTACTTTACTTCATCTTTATGCAAAAAAAAATTTCCATTCAATCCTCGATATTTTGGTTTCCTGATATGCATTCTATCAATCATTTTAGATAATCCCCAAGAGTCAATCATGTTCTCCCCCATAGTCTAACCAACTCACTTAATCCCTAATACAAGATGGCTACTCCTACTACAAGATTTAAACTACCCATCCAAATTTTACTTCTTGTCTCAAATTTAGTATACACCCTAATTGAATCTTCTGTCGCGCTTACGTATTCACATTTTCGCATGGATCAATCCTTATAATCATTTATCAATTTACCTCATCCATAACTACATAAATCTCGGTACTTCCCATGATTCTAACATCGCCAAACTTAAATTTTCAATATCTTTTTTATTATTAATAAAAAAAATTCTAAGAAATTTTATATATAATCTTCTTGATACTCCTATACTCTCAGTCTTGGTTTATCTATCTATAAAGCTATACCCCTATACCAACCATTAATGATAGGAATCTTCACTGCAACTCATCCACTCAGTACTATAAACGTGCTGCAAAATAGGTTCTACATCTGGTACCAAGTCTATAAAGAACTGAACATCATTGTCAGGCGGCAGGCCTAGCAATTCCTTATCTTCCACAATAGTCCCACAAATAATACCACCACCCTGCTCAGCTGTGACTTTGGCAAATTCAAACTACATATCTATTGGAGGCAGAACAAAACTCTAACTCCTCTATAATCTATACCAGCATGGTGCCTACTCA
>JANAVB010029365.1:45000-57500 GCA_029216955.1 Iris pallida | reverse complement strand
ACAATACTGCACTATGAATCATCTCTAGATTGTTGCCTATAGCTCACATGCCCAACCAGGAACCACTCACAACCCACAAGCTATACTCCTAACAACCAATACTGATACTCAAATACATAAACCTATCTACAAGCTACCAAGCTACTACACCATCAAAGGAACTTTAGAGATAACTGAATGAAATCCTACAAGGAACTGGACTAGAGTAACTATGGATATTTATATCCTGAGCTAATAAGGTGATGGAAATAAATTCTATTATAACAGAAATGGAATGATACCGATAATATGTTAAGAACAAATTTAAGATACAATCTGATAATCATATATGTCTATCCATAATCATGTTACCCAAAATCTTCGCCACGCTAGTAAGCATAGTTGTAATAAATGATGGAGTCCATAACTAAGGTATATACTTCTATAATTATGTTACTAGAATTCTCAGCACGCCAACCGGTATGGCTACGAGAAACTCTAAATTCAATAACTAATATAAGTATATCCAAAGTTAGGTTCTATATCTTTGCCACGCCAGCTAGTATGCTATGATAAACTCTAGACCCCATAACCAAGGCAGATATTTACCTTTCATACTGTCTTCGTCAACTATGTCATCGAAATATACCTTAACTTGGTCCATAAAATTCATCTGATATAAAATCAAAATCAATAACAAACTCCAAGGATAAAATTCAACAACGACCACCAAGAATGAAATTCAACAACGAATAAGGAAGAGTAGATGGAGTCAAGTGAAAACAGACTCCGAGATAGAGTTTATAGTGAGATTCTCAAGGGCCGTCCCAAGAATCTCTCAAGGAACCCTAATCATGATTGAGTAATCTCTCATCTTATTATCATATTTTCTATGTCCTATCACAGGCTCACAGTAGTACAACTAAGTCGTTGCACTACCATGATATCGCATTACTTGTGAAGCCTGACCTGTATGGGTCAGCACTAAAAACGTTTCAAGACCTCCACCTGATATATGGGCACAACTGCATGACGATGCCTAGCCTACGCTGCGACATCGACAGTAGAACGCTATCCAAGTCTACTATGTAGACTAACAATATGTATCATAACATGTCAAGATATCTCAACTCCAAACGGAGGACAAATAATGATAATATTTATGCTTAATCATAATGACTATAAGGAAGATAAATGGCATGACAAAGACATGATATCATGATATAAAATATCCAGAGAAAGTCTAGCATAAATATAACACAAATCCAAAGAGAGTCTAATAGTCAACTATCCCAAATATAAGTCTCTAATAATAATATGCCAGGAGTTATAAAGCTGGAGACAAATACAGTACAATTCTAGCCTAACTAAGTCGCTAATAAAGCCTCCTCAGCTGGAGCTAAACCCTCCTGAATTAGTGTCTCATGGTCTACGTCTACTACATCATGTGGGCCATAGTAGGTAGGGCAACCATCATCTGAATTGTTTAAAAAATATATCTAGTTAGGATCGGAGCGAAGTACACCTCTATAACAGTTCCAGTAAATGATAATGACTATGTAAAGTAAATAGAGAAAATATACAAGATAAAATAATTTGTACATGAATGTAACATATATGGAAATATTATAAATAAATAGGAGAACATGAATGTACAATAGATAGAAAGTAACTACCTAAATGAGTGAGTACTAGTTTCAACATGTGATTGGCTTAGGAATTTGCACGGGAATATATGGCTTGGTTAATCATACGTGCGGTATATTATTAACACTAACGGGAAAAAATATTATAAAGGAGAATGGTATGATCACATATCTACACTACTACTCTCTGCCCTCGACTGGTAAAGTAGATCCAGCCATGGTACGTTATGACATAGGATTCTCTGAGAAGGTCACAAGCCTTCGCAGGAATTGGTGTCTATACAATGCACAAGAACAACAATAGGGCTTGCATAGGATATACCAAGACATACAAGGAATAACATCTTATAACAGGATACAAAAAATACCAATCTGTGTAACCGATGTGTCCAGAGATCAAGGATATCTACACTAAATACAAGAAAAAGAAAAAATATCATAAACATAAAATTATCAAAGAATGTACTCGCCTGAGATCCGGTATAAAGTATCAACAGTTTCTGATACGGTGCCTCGAAGACCTAAATATAGAATATCAATGTCAATTGGTATTTTGGAACCATAAACAAGTTATACTATCTTAATGCTAGGTCTTTAAGTCATTTCTAGGTCAAACGAGGTCAACTAGGTTAATCCAGGTCATACCTAGGTCTTTAGGTCCACACCTTGACATACCAAGATATTCTAGTCTATATTAGGCCAAACCCTATACAATTAACTATATTGTACCTAGCTATACCCTATGATACAATACCTTAGCCATTGCCCCAATATCCTATGCATAAGCCTATACCTTAACCCAAGGTAAACTCAAACCTAATACCCTATCCAAGGGTAAAAATCAACTACCTTACTTATTACCTACTTAATATACTCTATGACATAAGTATTACCCATTACCAACCCTTACATGTATAGAAATACCCCTATACATTACCTATTACCAATATCCTTGGATAATTCCCATTACCTATACCAAAAGCATTAACTACACCAAAACACACACTTATCAACCCAATATCAATCCGTTTACTTATCTCATATCCTAGGCATTACCTATATGTATAATGAGTCTAAACATTACCTACACTACGCCTACACAGTCAATGCCTATATCAAATTCCTATTACCTAGGACCTCATACCTAATACTTTATCACCCATTACCTCAAAACTCTACCTACGAGTCCACCTAGCATATACCTACATAACTCAACCATGTCCTATACTTGCCCTACCTAACACCCACCCAAACACAAACAACTTACACACACAACATACACCCACTCACATTTAGTAGTACTACGACCCCTCACTCCTACTCTACCTACTGTTGTTACTGAATCTCTCTTGTAACCCCCTTCCAAACCCGTCACACAGGTAGGGTCGTGCACCTATGTGCACTGCTGCCTAGATGCAACAAAACCAAATAATAGGCTTGTACAACCCCCTTCACTAGCACGAACCTATGACTTCCCCCCAACCTGTAGTCTAACCTACTGCTACTATCCTACTGCTTGATTTACTGCTGCAAAGCCCTTGCATTCCCGTCTTAGCAGGGCATTGCCTGCTATTAGCCATTGGCAGACATTATTGTATCCTCATTGATTCCTACACAGCCCTAGGCTTTGAAGAACAGAAGGCAACTCTAGAGGGGGTGAATAGAGTTTATAACAATAATAGCCAAATAAAAATTAAACTCTTTCACAAACTGAAAGTAATCAGAGTAAATGCAGAAATAAATAAGGAGCAAGAAAGCATACGCAAACACAGCCATTTTTTAACCTGGTTTCTCTCGTGGAGGACTAGTCTAGGCCTGAGAACTCTAGCTCAGGATTAAATCAACTATTTGTGAAATAGTAGTTACACCCCGTGCCTTTTCTTCAGAAGAGCAAGTCAACTTCTTACAAAGATCGCAGTGGCGATGCTTGGAATTTTCCAATCGACTTCTTGAACTCTTGCACAAACTCCTAACTGAAAAGTACTGAGCACTTGAGGCTTAGGGAGCTTGTGGCTATTAGATGAAGAAGGGTATGGCTTGTATAGAGCTTTAGAGAGAAGAGATGAGAAGATTGGATGATTAAAAATGAGAGAATTTATGGCCTATTTATAGGATATCAGGTAGGCAGAATTCGGCCAGAATTCTGGTTGGAATTTTCAAAAATTTGGCCGTTGGACAACTTGCAACCAGCCAACCCTAAAAATTAGGGTGCTAATTTTTAGGAGGCAGAGTTCGGCCCGAACTCTGTCTCTAGAGCACAGAATGGGTCAATGGGTAAATTGGCTCATTTTGATTTGTGTGGAGCTTTTGATTTTGAGGTATGGGCATAGGTTAAGTCTCAGATGCTCAGCACAGCTCAGTTTACATAAGTCTAGACTCAATAAAATTGCAAAATACAGACTCAAATATATTGCATTGTAGGAGCGAGATGTCGTCTGGCTTGTACTGAATGTTGTCTTCATGTGTCGTATTTGAATTATCACAAGTATCATATAGTCAATTTTATCAATATTTGGTTGACTGTGATTTTGTGTCAACAATCTCCCCCATATTGATAATTGACAAAATGATAGTTGTATATTCAATATTCATACCTGGACACTTTTAAGAGCAATGACGTAGCTCCTCCGTAATCAGTGCCGAGCTAGCAATAGCTCCCCCGTAAACATTGCTTTGAATCCTGTTGGCCTGATAAAAAATATTCTTCCCAAGCACAGATACAGATACAAAAGAATATAGAATATACCAAAATATCTCCCCCTTTTGGCATTTAGCAAATAATCATAAACAATAAGAACCAGCAAGCACACCAAAAGATAATAGATAAAACTGCATAGAAACTGATAAAACTACCGAATGTCTCAAGAGTCACACATAATAATAAGTCTAATACAACCAAAGTGCATAAAAGCAACTAATCCAAAATGCATAAAACATAAACTACGATCCCAGTAGCAGCAGCAAGTAGAAATCCATATCCATCATCGAGCTCGTGAAGGCCCAGCATCGTCGGATGGATCAATGAATGAACGACGAGGGTCCACGAAGGCCGCATCCGGATCCAAGTAGCGGATAACCCAAGGGTCATCGATACGATATCCATCGCGAATAGGGTCCCGCTCCATAGGAATAGGCATAGAAGGATGCCGGGACATGGAGTACCGAATATCATACAATGAGTTGCTAATGGCACTCATCTGCAAGGTAGTCCGGTAGTCAAACTGAGTCCAGCGATCATCTTTTAAGGTGAATCGATCGTGGAGCATAGTCTGGAGTGACTCTAGAGTGGCAGGAGGAGGAGAAGGATTCTGTCCAAGAGGAGGGGCATCGGGCTCATCGTCTGAGTGCTCGGACACAACAGATGAGCCAACTGCTGCCTGTAGCCGCCGTGCCTTAGAGAGGAAGGCAGGGACATGAAGGAATTGGCACTCATCAAGGGGTACTCAAAAAGCATGGAAGATCATAGAAAGATAAAGAGCATAAACCAAGGATCTTGGTTTCTTCCTAGCGTTAATCATCCAGTCCATCATGGTACGTGGAAGATTAAAAGGAACATAAAAGTGGAGATGATATAAAGCCAAGATTTCAAAGTAGGTAACCTCATCGGTGGATCCCGCTTTGGGTAGAATAGTGTAAAAAATAATCCGATAAAGTTCATAAAAATAGGGATTGAGAAACTTGGCCAAAAGCTTGCGAGGACGTGTGTTAGGGGTACACAAGTCATCCTTAAAGGTTTCGAGGGAAGACCCATCGGTAAATTGAAACGATCAAGCTTCAACAAGTTTTTCCCATGAGTTTGGCTCCTGGAGTTCAAGGTGTTCGGCCAAGTCGAAATCATCGAAAGATATATCAATGCCCGCAACCCATGAAAATATGTGTATCATCATGAGTTAGGTTGCAATAGAACATTTGAATAGCATTGCGATATATAACCGAGTTGGTGGTGACAAGTTCATCAAGACAAAGATCATAAAAAAGTGAATCATATTGAGAAAATATTGTAAAATTAATAGGATAACCCACAAACACCGAACGTATCCAAAAATCACTAAACCAAGCATTTGAGGCGTCAAGTGATATAAATATTCGGTCGTCATACGTGTTGGGGTTGAATGGATGAGGTGGATTGAACAACGGATAAATGGGTAGTTGATTTGGTTGTTCAACGGGCGGTTCAATACGAGGATGAGCATTCGAAGAGGATGCTCCCTCGGTTCGAAGTCTCTTCCCCCTATTGAACAATCGTGGAGCCATGAAATAATAAAGACAATTGAGATGGAGAAAAGTGTTGAAAGATACCTCAATGTGAAGATGAAATATTAAGGAGAATGGTGAGAGAAGCCTTCTCCTTGAGTTTTGAGAAGAGATATGCTCTAGGAAGGAAGAACTAGGGATAGGGTTTAGAGAAAATTAGTTTGGAGAAGTGTAGAAGGTGGCAATGGAGGAGAGAGAAGAGGGGAAACTGAATATATGTATAAGGGTTCGAATGGTCGGAATGGATGTGGGCCATTGGATCAAGTTTTGATCAGCGGCTGAGGCTTCTCCCGGTTCTGGAATAGCTAAGCCGAATTCGGCCCAAACTCTGGTTAGGGCAGAGTTCGGCCCGAATTCCAAATTCTGTAACCAGAACAGAAATTAGGCTGTAAAGAAAAATTGATTGAGTAAGAGAGGCCAGATAGGTGAGTACATATACAAGATTGAGAAAAACCAAAGTAAAAAATGACAGAAAGTTAACTTTGAAGCAAAGTGAAGTCGGAAAATCTGAATTTCAGCATGAGATAAATAAAATAAACCATGTAATAAATACGAAATTATGCCATAATTCAATATTTTGAAGCTGCCATGGGTTAGCTGCAGGGGCCGGATCCCAGCTAGTGGTAGTCCTGAGGACTAGTGCACCATGTCGCTTAGGCTTTTATGCCTTATTGTTAGAAGGACCCTTTCGGCTTGTACCCATAGCAATTTCATCATAAAAGAATCAAGACATACTCGATATTTATGCAGGTTATTTTAATAAATAACAGCTTCATCCAAAATTCCAAGTTCACGACAAAGAAAATTGAAACGCTCTTCGGATAGTGGTTTTGTAAAGAAATCTGCGAGCTGATGATCAGTGTCAATAAATTCTAAGTTAATAGTGCCATTTTGCTGATGATTACGCAAAAAGTGGTGACGTATTTCAATGTGTTTCGTGCGTGAGTGACATATAGGTTTCTTGGTAAGATTTATAGCACTAGTGTTGTCACAAAAGATTGGAATGTGCATAAAAGGTAAGTTGTAGTCTTCAAGAGTTTGCTTCATCCACAGAATTTGTGCACAACAATGTCCAGCTGCAATGTATTCAGCTTTTGTTATGGATAGTGCGACAGAATTCTGTTTCTTGCTAAACCAAGAGACTAGAGCTTTTCCTAATAAATAATACGTGCCACTTGTACTTTTACGGTCGACCTTGCATCCGACGAAATCAGCATCAAAGTAACCAATAAGGTCAAATAATATTAATTTGGGATACCATAGGCCCACTGTAACCGTACCCTTAAGGTATCGAAAAATAAGCTTAACAGCAGTCATGTGTGATTCCTTAGGATTAGCTTGATATCTAGCACACAGGCAAACGCTAAACATAATATCAGGACGACTAGCAGTTAAATAAAGTAGACTGCCTATCATACCTCGATACTTACGTTGATCCATGGGTTTGCCGCTTTCATCTGGTTCTAGTTTAGTTGTAGTAGCCATTGGAGTGCTGATTGGTTTGACGTTGTGAAGGTCGAATTTCTTCAACATGTCCTTTGTATACTTTGACTGACAGATGAAAGTTCCATTTGACATTTGTTTGACTTGCAGTCCAAGAAAGTAATTGAGCTCCTCCATCATGCTCATCTCAAACTCGGTCTGCATACACTTGGCAAAATCTTGACAGAGGGTTTCATCAATAGAAACAAAAATAATATCATCTACGTAAATTTGTACTAAGAGAATAGTGTCTGTGAAAGATTTTATAAAATGTGTAGTGTCAACTTTCCCTTTTGAAAAACCTTTTTCAAGTAAGAAATTGCTTAGCCATTCATACCAAGCTCTAGGGGCTTGTTTGAGGCCATATAGCGCTTTCTTCAGCTTGAAAACATGGTCGAAAAATTTATGATTTTGAAAACCAGGGGGTTGTTTTACAAAAACTTCCTCCTTAATAAATCCATTCAAGAAAGCACTTTTAACATCCATTTGAAATAATTTGAAATTTTGAAAATTAGCAAATGCACAAAGCATCCGAATGGATTCTAAACTCGCAACAGGAGCATACATCTCATCGTAGTCGATACCTTCCTCTTGGTTGTATCCTTGGGCTACTAGACGAGCTTTGTTGCGTGTAACTGAATAATCTTCATTTACTTTGTTTCTAAAAACCTATTTAGTACCAATAATCGAGTGATTTGCCAGTCTAGGAACGAGTTTCCATACTTGGCTCCTCTCGAATTGGTTGAGTTCCTCTTGCATGGCAGAAATCCAAAATTTATCATTAAAAGCTTCTAAAATATTTTTCGGCTCAATTTGTGAAATAAAGGCAGTACTAGCAATGGAGTCTCTTAATGATGATCTCGTAGTTACTCCGCGTGAAACCTCACCTATTACCAAATTTTCTGGATATGACGGCTTGAAAGAGAATTTCTTTGGCAAGCCCTCCAGAGAATTGGTTTCGATAGTGGTATTCATTGGAGTTGAAGTTGATGGCTCAACATCATCATCAAGAGTAGCTGCTGCACTGTTATCTTCATCAAAAGTCACATTGGTAGACTTTTCCATAATTAATGAGCGTTTGTTAAATACTCTATATCCCTTGCTCTTGGCAGCATAGTCAAGGAATATACCATCGTCAGCTTTGGCAACAAATTTGCCTAAGTTGTCTTTGGTGTTAAGGATAAAACATCTACAACCAAAAACTCTAAAATAACAAACATTTGGGGTTCTTCCAAACCAAAGCTCATAGGGTGTTTTCTTTGTAATAGGACGAATAAGCACCATATTCAAAATATGGCACGCTGTGCTGACAGCTTCAGCCCAAAAGTATTTCGAAAGTGAAAACTTATTCAACATGACTCTAGCCATATCGCCAAGAGTCCTATTCTTTCGCTCTATAACACCATTTTGTTGAGGAGTTCTTGGACAAGGAAACTTATGATCAAAACCATTAGAATCACAAAACTTTTCAAAATCAGTATTTTTGAATTCGCCTCCATAATCACTTCGAATTCGAGTGATCATGTAGCCTTTTTCGTTTTGAACTTTCTTAACAAAAATCTTGAAAACTGAAATAGCATCACTTTTATAAGTAAGAAAGAAAACCCAAGTAAATCTAGAAAAGTCATCAACAATAACAAAAAAATAGAGTTTTCCACCAAGACAGGCTACTCTACTAGGGCCAAATAAGTCCATATGAAGTAATTGCAAAGGTCTAGTAGTACTTACAGAGTTTATGGAATGAAATGAGGACTTGGTTGCCTTATTCAATTCACATTCGGCACATACTGTGTCCTTTTTGAATGTGATGTCGGGCAAGCCTCTAACTAGCTTCTTAGTCGATAGCCTGGATATAGTACACATATTGGCATGACCAAGACGCTGGTGCCACAGTAATCTTTCATCCTTGTGAGCATATAGGCATCTACCTGCACTGTTAGTGTCTCTTGATAGATAGAAAATATAAATATTATCCTCTCTTATCCCTTCAAAAGCGATGTCTCCCGTTGACCTATCATAAATAAAGCATTTATCTTGTCCAAAGTTAATGTCATATCCATGGTCAGCAAGATGACTAATGCTGAGCAGGTTATGCTATAACTCGGTCACTAGGCAGACATTCTTTATTACGGAAGAAGGAGGATGTCTAATAATACCATTACCTATAATATACCCTTTTAGGTTGTTGCCGAAGGATACATATCCTTCTCTCTTCATCGACAATGATGCAAAAAGATTTGCGTTTCCCGTTATATGCCGCGAGCATCCACTATCGAGAATCTACTTACTCTTAGTTGAGGAGGGAAGGTCCACCTACATCAAGAGTAGATGTGACCTTTGGTACCCAAGTTCTTGAGGGTCCTGAAAAGTTAGTTTTTGAAAACCATGCATATATATTTCTATCTACTGATCTTCTAACTCTACATTGTGGTGAAATGTGTCCATGTAATCCACAATAAGTACAGATAGCATTCCTATTTATGCTAGGAGCATGTTGATGATGTCTATATGTAGAATGATGTAGAGTAGCATGGTGATGATATCTATATGTAGAGTAGTGTGGAGTAGCATGGTGATAATGTCTATATGTAGCATGGTAAGAGTGGTGTAGAGCATGATGATGACTATATGTGGCTGCATGATGATATTTATATCTATTAGCAGTATGATGGTGATTTTGTTTAGATGCAACATAGTGATGATTGTATCTATGTGTAGCATGATGATTATGTGTCATATGAGAGTTATTTCAATGTGCATGTGGTTTGTATGCTTTATGAAAGTGAGTGTACATATAAACATGATTACGTGCTGCAGGTGGATGGCGTGGTTAACAAGTATGAGTAGTGTCATGCTTTGTGGGTGTCTTATATGATTGGGTTTGAGGTTGAGCAACCTGTTTTCCCAATCTAGTCTCTAATTTCTTAGAGACAGCGTGCAGTTCATCAATCTTAGCATTCAAACCATATATCTTAGTAATAGATATCTTGTGTCTACTCTTTTTTTCAGCAAGCTCCGTGTTGAGTGCGGTAATTTCTTGTGTTTGTTGTTCAATACGTGCTTCGGCATCATGAAGGCTTAATTTAAGCTTAGACACCTCAATTGTGACTTCCGTGGGTGAAGTGTCTCTAATGTTAACAAGCAATAAAGAGAGTCTTTGAATTTTGACTTCATGACTTTTGATATTTTCCTTGGCGTGTTTATATTTACCAATGACTTTCTTGTGGTCATCAAGTAAATCCGTGAAGGCATCGCCAAGTTCATCAAAAGTGAAATCATCAAGAGTTTTGTTTGATACCTTGTCGGACGTTGCCATTAGGCACACGTTTGCAGTGTCTTGAGGAGAGTCCTTTTCTTTCTCGGAGTCACTAGCTTCGCTTTCATGCCAAATGCTTGTGTTGGCATATTTCTTTGAGGAAGCCTTCTTGTATGGTTTCTCATAACGGTTGCTCTTCTTTAAGAATGGACAGTCTTTTCGGACGTGTCCAGTCTTCTTGCAACCGTAGCATGTTGGCTCTTCTTCGTCATCTTCTTGTGGTTCCTTCTTTCTTCGATTGAAGCGAAGAAATTTCTTGAAGTTGCAGACAAGGAGAGCTTGATCATCACCTTCCGAGTTGTCATCATCCATCTCTTCGGAGTCAGCCCTTCGTCAGTGAGCTTTGAGGGCGATCTCCTTAGCCTTAGGAGCAGGCTCTTCGAAGTCTTTGAGATCAAGCTCATGAGTTATCAGCTTTCCCATCAAAGTCTCCCTGGACATAATTGTGAGATCATTTTCTTCTATGATGGCTGTCACCTTAGGCTTTCAAATCTTCGGTAGCCCCCTAAGTATCTTGCGAATCTTTTCGTGATTTGTATATTGTTTGCCGAGAGAAGACAAGGGGTTGATGATGTCGAGGAATCTTGTAATCATTTGTGTGATCATCTCATTTGGATTCATCTTGAAAGCCTCATATTCTTGAGTGAGACGACTTATTTTTGACTCCTTGACTAGGGTGGTTCCTTCATGCGTCACTTCTAGAAGTCTCTATACTTCATGAGCGGTGGTGCATGTTGAGACCCTGTTGAACTCATTTCTGTCTATAGCACAAAATAAAGCATTAATAGCTCTCGCGTCTAAACTTGCCCGTTTCTTCTCCTCGTCAGAATATTTGTCATGTGGTTTCTCAATGAGATCACGATTGACAACTATCCTGGCAGGCATTTTGTAACCATCGGTGACGATGGTCCATTGGTCGAAGTCTAACGACTTGAGATAAAAGCTCATCCTTGTTTTCCAATAGGTGTAGTTCATTCCATCAAATAGGAGAGGCCTATGAGTGGACTGCCCTTCACCGTGATTGGAAATCATGGATTGTGTGGTTGCCATGGATCAGCTCTAGGATGTTAGTCCTTGTAGAGAGAACAGAGCTTTGATACCAATTGAAGAACAGATGGCAACTCTAGAGGGGGGGTAAATAGAGTTTATAACAATAATAGCCAATTAAAAATTAAACTCTTTCATAAACTGAAAGTAATCAGAGTAAATGCAAAAATAAGGAGCAAGAAAGCATACGCAAACAAAGCCGATTTTTAACCTGGTTTCCCTCGTGGAGGACTAGTCCAGGCCTGAGAACTCTAGCTCAGGATTAAATCCACTATTTGTGAAATAGTAGTTACACCCCGTGCCTTTTCTTCAGAAGAGCACGTCAACTTCTTACAAAGATCACAGTGGCGATGCTTGGAATTTTTCTAAGCGACTTCTTGAACTCTTGCACAAACTCCTAACTGAAAAGTACTGAGCACTTGAGGCTTAGGGAGCTTGTGGCTATTAGATGAAGAAGGGTATGGCTTGTATAGAGCTTTAGAGAGAAGAGATGAGAAGATTAGATGATTAAAAATGAGAGGATTCATGGCCTATTTATAGGATATCAGGCAGGCAGAATTCGGCCAGAATTCTGGTTGGAATTTTCAAAAATTTGGCCATTGGACAACTTACAACCAGCCAACCCTAAAAATTAGGGTGCTGATTTTTAGGAGGCAGAGTTCGGCACGAACTCTGTGTGGAGGCAGAGTTCGGCCCGAACTCTGCCTCCAGAGCACAGAATGGGTCAACGGGTAAATTGGCTCATTTTGATTTGTGTGGAGCTTTTGATTTTGAGG
>JANAVB010029365.1:0-40000 GCA_029216955.1 Iris pallida | reverse complement strand
TATATATTCATTGCTTGTCCTCCGTTCGGAGTTGACCATATTCTCGACAGGTTTTTGTTATATATATAAACTTTTTAGAGTAGAAAAATCTACAGCGTTCCATGCCGATTTTTCGGTGAGGGCTGAACGTTGTCGCGTCACGTGCCCTTTTAGCGGGTGCGGGTCGTGACACGTTTTAGTGGTGGCCCGCGCAGGTCCTGAAGTCACAATTAGTGCGATGTCGTGGCGGCACTCGTCTTAGAGTGTTGACTACGAGCCTGTGTTACACATAGGTGGTAGTAGTCTAAGAGTGCTCAATCACAGTAGGATCTTTCCTTGCTTATCTTGCTTATCGTCTTTTATATTGATTTACTGCATTCTAGCTGTCCTCCTTTGATATTACCTTCATGTGCCATATTGATATCTTCTTTTCAATTTGTCTCCAGGATAGTGATGACTCATTCTCCTGGCGAGGAGCACGGGGAGACGGAGAGGTCTGCCACCTCTGGCGGGCAGGCTCCGGTCACCTCCCTTGCAGATGGGACTTCTGTTGGAGCTCTCGGAGGTACTCCTCCAGCTACCTCGATGACAGTTCCTGGGGTTGCAGGTGCTCTTCCCGTAGTGTCGGAAGCTGTCGTGGGCGCTCTTCCTCCTCCTGCGCAGCGGATTCCTCCGCCAATTGCAGGCGTACTTCCACCTCTACCTCCTCTGCCTACAGATATGGGGCAGATGCTTACCTTCCTCCAGCAGATACTTGTAGAAGCATGGAATTTCACAACCAGAAAGCCCATGTGCCAGACACTACATGCGCTAGAACTCAGACGAAGAACTTCACAGCAAAGTCAATAAGTATAGACATTTGAAGAAGGACTTTTCATTTATATAAAAGTCTATTACATGTCTAGAAAAGGTTGTACAAAGGAGAATTTCTACAAAGGAAAGATCCTAAGTCTACAGCCAGCGGCTACCACGCACCTCCAGATAAGCGCAGCGGCCACCATGCGCCTCCAGTTAGGTGCAGCAGTCATCATGCGCTGCCAGTCACCATGCGCTGTCAGTCAGGCGCAGCAGACATCATGCGCCTCCAACCAGGCGCATCCCACCATATCTTCAGCAGCTCAGTCATGTACATCCAGCTCAGTTGTGTGCATCCCTTCAATAGCCCAGCTATGTGCATCCCTTCAGCCAAATTCTTCTAGCCAGGCTCACCTGGCCGAGCAGAGCCCAGTTATGTGCCGCTCTTCCAACCAGGCTCGCCTGATAAATGCTTCGACACAAAGCATTTAACCCTCTAGCTGGAACCAAGGAAGAGAAGAGCACCGCAAATGCTGTGGCCAGGGGAGGCTTCGAAAGAGCCTCCAAAGCCGAAGGAAGACCGTGATCGAAACCGCGGCTAAAGGAGCAGCTTTCAACACAATCAAAGTGGGCGACACCCACTTTGAAGGAAGAGAGAGCCTAGCACCGCCATTCTGATCTACGGCTCTTCCGGAATAACGGAGACAAGGCTCGAGCATCCCCATCTTTGGATGCAACAGGCCCCTTCCGCCTGCCTCAGAAGCCCTCGACTCCGTCTTTTGGATGTAACAGTCACCTTCAAGAGCATCGAAGACAACACAGCGTCTCATCTTCACCCTCGGGAGCACTTCGTCAACAGAATGCACCCGCATGTTCAAGTTCATGTTGGAAGAACGTGAGGGAATGAGAAGCAAATCTTCTCTCCATGCCACTATTTATAGGCCGGGCAGATCAAACCCACGCGCCAAGTGGATGGCCCTCCGAATTCCGTGCAATGAATTTACATTAAATGGATGAACCGGACGCCTCGAATTCAGCCAAACGGCTATTTATGGCACTCGAAGAGCGAGACAGCCGCATCACTAAAAGACATGTCCGATGCGCCAGCCAGACAGCGCATCACACGGACGCGCCCTTCGGCATCAGGCGCATCACACAGACGCGCCCTGCAGTACTCGGCGCATTACAGAGGGTGCGCCCTCACACATCTCCATACCGAGTGGAACGCCAACCGACGCGCCCACTCAGCTGTCCATCGAACGTCACCAATATTAAATGCTGAACTGACAGAGTTGGCAGCACGCCTCCCAAAGTTTGAACAGTTGACAGCTTTATTCAGAAAACGAAGCGTCGGCAACGTCAGCATCATCATGACTTTATTTCCACGGCTACTGCCACGTGGCCACTCCACCATCAGCATGCGCCTCTACGGCCATACGTCCAAATCAGCATGTGCCTCAAAAGCCATGCGCCTCAGACTGCTCTCTGATCCTGAAAGACAGAAGGAAAGTCGCCTGCATGCGCCTCAAAAGCCATGCGCCCCAAATGGTTTGTAACTCCTAAAGGTTATGAGCCGCAGCCTCCTCCTGCGCCCAATCCAAGGCGCAGCTCACCAGATCACTTCTCTCCACCAAATCCGAGATCTTCGAACCATGAGTCGACGACACGTGTCTTTTGACTCAACTCATCCAAGATTTCAGCAACGGAAAGATCTTCTCTCTGCTACGTGCCGGCTCACAACAGCAGTATGAAGAGTTCTCCCCCTCGATCAGGGCGCAGCATCCGTGCGCCTCCATCAGCAACCTCCACGTGGCATCCCCACACCGGCGCATCCTGCATGCGCGCATGAGCAGCCAGTCTGTAAAACTATAAATAGAAGGATCATCTCCTTCACACAGACAGAGACTCAGAACACACAAGAATCCATAACAGAGAATCACCGAGAGGCAGTTCTAGACACTCAACGTCTTCCTCCTCTCAGCAAGCTCCAGCACCCAGAGCAATCAACACCTTCAGAGAACCGATAACCGTCGTCAGCCGGTCAACGGAGTCAACGTATTACCACTCGCTCCATTGGCACTAAGGACCCAGCTTAAACAAAAGTGTACTCCTAGGACTACATCTAAGTCCTATATTGTATCACTGTTCTGTTTGTATTAAGATTTCAATCAAAACAATTTTAATGGCAAACAAGCTGGCGACTCTGCTGGGGACTTCTTTCTCCTCTACCGAGAAGGTTGTGTCACAGGCCGACGACGTGAAGGTGGGCTCCTCCCACAAGACGCTGGTAGTGCGCCTCAATCAACAGGCGTACGAGGAGTTCATTTCTGAAGGAAGTACGAGTCCTTCGAAGCGGCTGTCGAAGCCGAAGAAGACCCGCGCAGTCTGGGTGCGCAAAGTCGACGCCTTGGGCACCACCGTTGAAGGGGATGCGCCCGTCCAGCCTTCCCTTCCTGCTGACGTCCTCAGCAGTCAAGGTGCGCCCGCCGATGCAGCACATCTCTCGGGGAAGCGTGCGGCCGACCACGTTCCCCAGCCATCTTCCTCTCAGGCGAGGAAGATACGTCGATGGAGCAGGGGCGCAGCCAATGCCCCGCGCATCACTTCTGATGCGCCACAAAGAGCCTCTGTCTTTGACAGACTCACTCGCTGTAATGGCGAGGAGAATTTGGATGCTGAGTACTATGCGCCCCAGCGGGCTGGTACAAAGAAATCCAAGGCGGCACGGGCCATGCGCCACAAACGTGCTATGCCAGCAGCCGACCAGAGGCACGCGCTTACAATCACGCGCGCTGCCGATGGCAAGCTGTACAAGGTTGACTCAAGTGCTTCTGCACCAACAATGAGTCGATCTTCAAAGTCCTCATCTCGCTTGGGCGCATTCACTGCGTGCACAACCAAGCCGAGAGAGGCAAACTCAGTGGTCTTGAACTCCCGTGCCTCCTCTGGATGTGCGTTTGAGGTCCGTTCAAGTCACTTCAAATGCTGTGGTTCCCCCACTACTGATCGTGATGCCTGCTTGGTATTAGATCAGGGGGCGCAGCACTCACCCGACCACCCCGGCGCTTGGCCCTGCCATGCGCCTGAGAGGGGTGTGAGGGTAGCACTCTCCTCCAACGACTTGCGCAACGTGATCACTCACAAGTACCGGTCAGGAGAGTTGACCAACAAGCACGATGCGTCTCTCGCGGGGCACACTTGTGCAGTGGTCACCATCAACTGCTGTTGCAAGACGGCAGTACCGCCAAAGCAGTCGGTCTTCCAACGGCTATAATCATCGACACCCCTCCGACATCGCCTTGGGACGAAGGTGTCAGCAGAAGAGGAGCTAAAGGTTGCTTCATGCAACGTGATCTCCAACTCCTCATCTGTCCGGAAGACGACTGCCAATTCCTCGTCTTCATCCAAAAGCCAGCCGAGGAAAACCAAGGTAGCTGTCACGACCTCTGGAGTGTTCGAAGGCACTCGGTCGAGAAAGAAGTTCTTGGAGGAAGCTGGGGGTAGCCAGACCCTTGTCGAGCCTCCTTCCGAAGACGAAGATGTCCAAAGCACAGCTGCGGTGGATCTTCATCAAGGCGAAGATGGCCTCCCTGAAGCCCCTCAAAATGACGATGTCCTCCAGGACACCGCCGGGGGTAGTGCTGGAAACGAAGAGGCCCTTCAAGACAGAGCTGAGGGCAGTCAGGCCCTTGCAGATGCGCCTGTCGAAGACGAACTCCAGAATGTGGCTGGGGGTGGCCAAACACCAGGAGAAGTGACTCCCCCACATGAGAGCGAGGCTGAGAGCGAAGCCTCAACTAATCCATCCACTTCCGGCCGTGTCATGACAGTATACATGACCGGGGGTGATCTTGAGACTGATGCGCCGCCACAGGACATTGTCCAGCGCATAGACTCGCTAGAGGAAGGACTCAAAACCCTCTCTGCCTCAATGCAAGCGCTGACTCAAGCAGTGTTTGAGATACGGTCGGCCTTGATCAGGACACCTTCAAATGGTCCCGACCCAGGAGCCAATGGAGAGTCGAGTGTGCCCCTCCAACGGACACCCTCAGACACAGAAGCACCCCGGACGTCGGAGCCCTCAAACGCTCCACTCCAGGTGGTACCTCCTTTCCCGACTCCTAGCTCCACGGAGGACGTGGTCGAAATGATCAAAGATCTGCGGGAGCGCTTCGAGTCCAAGAACAGGCAGGAGGAGCGCCAGAAGATGGGCATTCCCCAGCCTTATCCCCTTGAGTGGAACAAGGTGGTTTATCCCCCAAAGTATAAACCACAAACACTCACGCCGTATGACGGGAAAGACTCTCCACGACGGTACCTGACGTACTTCCATTCGCAGACAGGGCATCTTCCGAAGGAGGACGCGCTCCTCACCAGCATCTTTGTTAGGGCCCTGAAAGGGGTGGCATATGACTGGTACTGCAGCCTCTCCGATAATTCCATATCGTCCTTCGACGACCTGACACGCCTCTTCCTCGACCGCTTCTACGACGGTGGGAAGGACATGACGATGGCGTCTCTCATTGAGATACGCCAGAAGGACAAGGAAACGGTTCGGGCATTCATCGAACGCTTCCGTCAGGCCTGCTTCAGGCTACCTCCAAGCATGCCAGAGCATGCGCTTCTCTCCGCTTGCAGTATAAACATGCTGCCTGCAGTAAAGCTCTGGCTTAACTCTACTCCCCCTTCCGATTGGAGCTCCCTAATCATCGAAGCTGAAGCTGCAGAGAAGAAGGCGGCCAATGCACGTCTTCTGGGTGTTAGCTTCCCCGCCTTTGACGATAAGGGGAAAAAGTCCGCAATCAACAACTCCGGACGAGAAACAAAGGGAAAACAGGCATTGACTGTTAATGCCTCGAAGGGCACATCTGCGCCTACTCAAAAGCCTCCACTGGCACCGAGACCCAAGGAGGTTTATTCATTCAATGATGACGACACCCTGCAACTCTTTGAGATACTGAAGCAGGGTGATAAGATCAAGCTTCCGGACCCAAAGCGGCCCGATGAAGTCGGGAAAGTGGACAACCCGAGGTACTGTCACTACCATCGGTTTGTCGGACACCCGACTAAGGACTGCTACGTCCTCAAAAATTACATCCAGCGCATGATCAATGCGGATGTAATCTCCGTCGACTATGAAGAGAAGACGGTGTCAGCTAATGTGGTGTCACTTCAGTTCGGCACCTTGCCGCCGACTACCACACAAGATGGAGTCGTCCCCATCCCTAAGGCGATAATGGAGGTGGTGAACTTGCCACCCACCCGTGACAATGTGAGTGGACTTGTCCCACTCACCACATCTCGAGGAGAGGTCCTCTGGGTTCACCCCGACCTCGTCTCCGAGGTAACTCAACCGGAGGTACGCCCTACCTCCAAAGCAAAAGGCAGGAAGATCAAGTCTTGCCGTACGGTCTCTTCTTCAACGGAAGAGGCGCTTCCTGTGCAGACGCGTGCACAACAGAACTCCCAGCCCGGTGAAGCTGCCGTCGAAGTGGTGCCTCCTGGCACCATCCCTGAGGAGGGTCCATCCAAGCCCTCAGCAGCCAATAAACAAAAGCAAGTGGAGGCCCGTTTCGACAGACCTCTGCGGAAAGAAAATGCTTCGGGGCTAGCCAAGCCCCACAATTTTGACATCCTGGCACAACTGGCCAGTACTCCTGCACGCTTGTCTTTGTTCGAGCTCCTGCGTCTCTCTAAGGACTCCCGAGAAGCTCTCTGCGAAGCTCTGAAGGATGCCGAATCCTTTCTCAGTCAAGTCAAGCAGCCTGAGGACCTCCTAACTACTTGTGCACATTGTCATTGTGCGGATGAAGTTATCCCAAACATAACTTTCACCCAACAAGACATGCTGCTCAAGCATCACCGACATAACCGACCGTTGTATTACACTGGGTACATCGGTTCGGTAAAGGTGAGCAGGATTCAGATCGATCCGGGGTCTTCCCTAAGCATCATTCCAAAGGCGCTGCTATCAAAGCTGGGGATCCCAATGTACCGGCTGGCGCCCTCCAATACGACCATCAGTGGCTTCAACGCTAGCAAGAGCGAGCCACTGGGCAAGATCCGGCTGAAATGTCACATCGATAGCCTCAAAACTGAGGTGACTTGTTATGTGGTGGATGCCGAGGTCAACTACAACATCTTACTCGGACGACCATGGTTACATGAGTACATGGTGGTGCCCTCCACGCTCCACCAATGCATGAAATATGTATCCACCAACGGCGTCATCCGGACGGAGTTTGCAGATATCGATCCCTTCAAAGGGATTGAGGCCTACTTCACCGATTCTGACTTGTACAAGCCCATTGACGAGGAGGAAGCCAATGACGCTGATGATGAGGCAGAGACGGCAACAGAGCCGGATATGGAGCCTGAGACGACTCCCGACGCCCCCTTGAAAATTCGTCTGAAGGGGAAACCACCCCAGAAGGCGCCTCCAATGACATCAAGCTATCAGGAAAAGCGCCGGCTCGTGAAGCTCCCCTGAAGATACGCCTCAAGGGAAAGCCACCTCAAACAGCGGCTCCCCTGGTGGTAAAATTACAAGGAAAGGCGCCACTCATCGGAGGCGCAAACCGAGGCACCTCTCAAGGTGCGTCTTAAAGGCAAGCCGCCGCAGTCATCCAAGATGCCGGAGAGGGCTCACATAACCCTCTCAGACCCTAAAGTCAGAGCGGTGGAGGACTCTCCTGATCCGGCCCCAGTGCTTACAGATGAGGAGCTTGGCGAATATATCTCCGCTGATGTAGACGCACCCTCCTTCGACAATGTATCCCACGGGATAAAATCTCGTACTTTATAAATAATAGAGTGTCTTTCAATTATTCTTGTCTTCCATACTGGAATGCCATGTATACATTAGACAACGCTCTACGGTCGTTGCAAACACAAGTAACGACCGTCTACCATAATCAAATAGTCCCGTCTCAAGGAGTCTTCATAGTCCCTCCACGGAGCCGAGGCCAAGGCACCATCATCTCGAGCAAAATCGAGCGTCGTCGGGACCTCCCGTCAATCGAGCCCGAACCTGATACCGGCAGAGTACAAGTCTATCGGTACACAGATGCGGCTAAGCACATCATCCAAAAGATGGGCTACGACCTGAAAAGCAACAAAGGCTTAAACTACGGCAAGGGTCGGCATCTCCCTGTCCGGCTTTCGATGCCCAATGGAAAGCTACAGGATTACTATAATCGGACTCGACGGGGGTTAGGCTATGTCACACCGCCATCAACTCCAGAGAGTTCAGACGCAGAAGACATAGAACATTCCCACTCGTCTGAAGCATCGACGTGGGATTCCGATACCAGTATCGGATCAGTCTTCAGAAAGTGCTGTCAGCTAACCTGACATCGGTGCAACCTCAGAAAGATGAAGGCGAAAACCAACCGCCGGAACCCTTCGAAGAGGAACCCTGGGCTCAGCGCCTAGGAACAATGGGAGCTCGTTTTGAGTTACGAGAACCTCCACCGAAGACGAAGTCGAGCAGATCGACCTCGGGGATGGGTCTTCTTCTAAACCCATCTTCATCAGCAAAAGCTTGGAAGGAGAAGACCGAGATCTTTAGTCCAACTGGCTAAAGAGTATATGACGTCTTCGCCTGGCTACGAAGACATGCCGGGTCTCGATCCACAGATCACGATGCATAGGTTGAACATCTTACCAGATGCCAAACCTATCAAACAACAACAGCGACGCTTCCTCGCCCGGACATCATGAATGCCATCGATCAGGAGGTGGACAAGCTCTTGACCAGTGGCTTCATCCGTGAGGAACACACCCGGACTGGGTAGCCAACGTCGTCCCTGTCACTAAGAAGAACGGAAAGATACGAGTCTGTATCGACTTCAGGGATCTCAACTCTGCTTGCCCGAAGGATGAATTCCCGCTCCAATCATCGATGTAATGATCGACAACACATGTGGCTTTGAACGCATGTCCTTCATGGACGGGTATTCAGGCTATAATCAAATCAAGATGTTCCCCGATGACGCAAACACAACGTCATTCAGGACTCCGAAAGGTGTTTTCTGCTACACAGTAATGCCCTTCGGCTTGAAGAATGTCGGTGCAACATACCAACGAGCGATGAGTACTATCTTCCGTCAACATCTTCGCAAGATAGTTGAGTGCTATGTTGATGACATCGCAGTCAAGCCGCCTCAAAGAGATCACCTATAGGACCTGAGGACGGTCTTTGATCTCATGCGGGCACATCAACTCAAAATGAACCCCGCTAAATCCTTCATGGAGGTTTCTAGCGGCAAATTCTTGGGCTTGTCATCACGGCAAAAGGCATTCATGTCGATCCCGAGAAGACTAAAGCCATCCTCAACATGGACCCTCCGAAGAACCTTCGAGAACTTCGGGGCTTACAGGGACGTCTCATACATCCGGAGGTTCATAGCAAACCACTCCGGTAAATGTCAACCCTTACTCAGCTCAAAGAAGGGAGTCTCTTACGTCTGGACAGAGGAGTGCCAAAAGGCTTTCGACGACATCAAGGCTTACTTGACAAGCCCGCCAGTCCTAGTGGCACCTGTCGCCGGCAAACCATTCCTCCTCTACGTCCGTGCCATGGATCATTCCCTCGGCGCTTTACTGGCTCAAAACAGCGATGCAGGCTACGAGCAAGCAATCTACTACCTCAGTCGAACACTCATCGGGGCCGAACACCGGTACAACCCCGTTGAAAAGGAGTGCTTGGCTTTGGTGTTTGCCATTCAGAAGACTCGTCATTACGTTTCGGGCCAGACAATTCACGTCATCTCCCGAGTCAATCCACTCAGAGTTCTCATGACGAAGCCAGGGTCATTAAACTCCCGGCTGGCTACATGGGCGATCCTACTAACGCCATACAACATGGTGTTTGTCCCACAGAAGGCGGTCAAGGGTCAGGCTCTGGCTGACTTTTTAGCTGCACACCCATCCCAGAATCTTCAAAACTCTATGAAGACATCCCAGATGAAGTCCAAGAATCAAACGTCACTGAAGGAAGTCCCGTTTGGCGGATGTTCTTCGATGGCGCTTCAAGAATGGGCCCCAACGGCCAAATCATCGCAGGAGTGGGGGTAGTCTTGATCTCCCCCGATCAGCTGGTTATCCAGGGCGCATACTCTCTTTCGAAGCTGTGCTCCAACAATGTTGCTGAGTACAACGCACTCGTCATGGGACTCCAGCTAGCACAACAGCTGGGGGTGGATCATCTGGAAGCCTACGGCGACTCGAAACTCGTCGTAAACCAAATTCGGGGGCGATACGAAGTTCGCCATGAAGATTTGATCCCTTACCATGAAGTTGCGTTGAACATCATTTCAACCTTCACTGGGTTCTTCATCGAACATGTACCCCGTCTACAAACTTGGAGGCTGACGCTCTGGCTGGCCTCGCAGCCTCATTGGTCGCGCCCCTTGGGACTCAACACTATGTCACGGTAACTGGCCGAGACTTGATTTGTCCCAGAAACAACCTAAGTTTGCAGATGGCTCACGCCGTGCCAACAAACACCGATGTTAATGTTCGAGACTGGAGATTCCCGTTCATCGACTTCGCCATCTACGGAATCCTTCCGGAAGACCGGAAGGAAGCCGTCTCAGTCAGGAGACGCTCTCTTCGATTCTACTACGATACAGCCACTAAAACGCTGTACCGACGCTCCTTCGACGGGCTTCTCCTTCGATGCCTGTCTAACGAAGAAGCGGTCGAAGCTCTTCGAGAAGCTCATGACGGAACTTGCGGAGCTCACCAACCAGGTCCTAAGTTGCAAGATCGACTGCGACGTATGGGCTACTACTGGCCAACCATGGTCGTCGACGCAGTAGAATATGCTAAGAAGTGCCATGCATGCCAACTTCATGCAGACTTCATACATACACCGTCTGAACCTCTACATCCTACAGTCGCCTCCTGGCCATTCGAAGCCTGGGGCATGGACATTGTAGGACCAATCACCCTCCTTCATCAAGAGGACATCGTTTTATCCTGGCCATCACCGATTACTTCTCCAAATGGGCGGAAGCAGTCCACTAGCGGAAGTAAAAAGCTCCAGGGTGGTCAGCTTTATCAAACACATGTCATTTACCGTTTCAGAGTACCCAGGCGAATCATTCATGACAATGGTCCCCAGTTCATCAGCCACATTTTTAGCAGGTTCTGTGACAAGAATCGCATTCAAAATGTGGCCTCAACCGCCTACAATCCGGCAGCAAATGGATTGGCCGAGGCGTTCACAAAACTATCGTCAGGCTACTCAAAAAGGTCGTGTCATCCAACAACGTGACTGGGACGAAAAGCTTGGCGAATGCCTTTGGGCCTACCGCACAACGGTACGGACCCCAATAGGCAACACTCCATTCTCCCTGGTCTACGGGAGCGAAGCAGTACTACTGCCTCTCGAGATACAGATACCCCGCTCCGCGTGGCAATCACAAACGATCTCACAGAAGAAGACAATCAACGTCGTCGTCTGTGGGAACTGGAGGCGCTTGACGAAAAGCGTCTCCTAGCTCAACAACGCATCGAACTTTACCAAGCCGCATATCACCGGCTTTCAACAAGAAGGTCAAGCAAGAACTTTCCAAGTTGGCGACCTGGTTTTAGCAGTCAGAAGGCCAATCGTGTTAACTCACAAGACACCAGGGAAGTTCGAGCCCAAATGGGAAGGACCCTTCATCATTGAGATGGTATACTCAAACGGTGCTTACCGCCTCGCCAAACCCAATTGGGACTTGTTCATGATGCCCATCAACGGCAAGTTCCTAAAGAAGTACTATTCTTGACATCCTCCAAGACATGTATTTCCCCAAACAACCTCTTTTCACAAAATCAAACGCTTCCGGAACCCAGCTGTTCCGTGGCATCCTTCCGTAGAAAGATAACCACGTCCACATTACCTCTGAGTTGTCTCTCTACATCCTACAAAGCGGAACCTTACATTTTCGTGAGCTTACGCTATCCTTCATGTTTACCACGTCCATATTACCTCTGAGTAAACATCCCGTACAAAAACTCCTGTGTTGTCGTACATTGATCGCAGAACTTCCACGTCCATATTACCTCTGAGTTGTTTAGCGTATCCCCCAGGATCATTCCTACCACGGCCATAATACCTCTGAGTAGGAAGATTCTATCATTTGAACCTAATAATTGCCATGTCCACATTACCTCTGAGCAAACATGTTGGTTCCTTCAAACTTATTATCTGTACCTAAAAACCAAGGTGCGCAAAAGATAATAGGTCCACATAATTATCAAGTTCATGAGATCAAAAAATGAACACATCACACAAAAAGAAAGGGATAGTGTATTTCTTTATTTTTCAAAGAAGGGAGTACAGAAACGCTATTTTCCCAGCAAGAGTTACAAAAACACATAAAAGAAGAGAAGCTACAGTCCCCGATCCTCTCCAGGGTGGGATGAGAGCTCTCTGACTCGACGTCTCAGGTCGGTAGTACGAGTTTCCACAGTCGCCTGGACTCGCAGCTCGGCTTCTTGACACATTAATCCGACAGCCTCAGCAGAAGTTTTACTCTCTACTTCTCATCAAGCTGTCGTCGCTGCTGAGCCAAAGCAAGGGTCCGCTGAGTAAGAGTCGCTTCCTCCTGCTTGAATGCCACGTGTTCAGCCAGGACCGATCAGCTTCTAGTTGAAGTTGGGCCCGCTGGTCTTCAAGACGGCGCATCTGAGCATCAACCTCTGCGATGTTAGCGTCCACCGCAGCCTGCTTCTCCGTCGTCTTCTCCATAGATTGAGACAACTGCTCCGCCGCAGCCTCAGTCCCAGCCACTTCACGCTCCCAACTGCTCACATCGGCTCGATGGGAAGCCTCGATTTCAGCCATCAACTTCCCTATCTCTGCATCTATCAAGACAGAGAGGTCATTTCGTTGGATGCGCTGCAGTTCTGCGAGCCGCTCATCCAGCTCAATCACCGAAACCTCCAGAATTTTGGCCATATGGTCATGGCCTTGGTGAACGCGGATCAGCTCGATACAAGGCATTGCCAAAGCTTTTGCTGTCGCAAAGCTCCCCTTGGCATCCATCACTGCAGATACACCTTTCTCCAGTATTTTGTACACTTCCTCGACGAGGACTTCACATACTCATCGACATCCGCCAGCACCTGCGGCGTCATAGCAGGAGTTGGGGGAGCTACTACAATTTGTGGACCGGAGGAAGATCCCCAACCTCGATCTGAGAGTTTCAACCTCGGCAGCAATAGGCTCTTCATCAACAGGGCCCAGACTGCTAGCCCGAGGAGCCGAAGGAACGGAAGGAGCCGGCACATGCATCGTGATAGTACCCCAAGTGGAAGAAGCAACAGAGGGTTCCACACCTTACCCTTCTCAAGCCCGGAGAAATCACCGACGTCAACTGCCACCTCTTCTACCCCCGACGTTCTATCAGCATCAGCTACCTCCCCCGACAAAACAGAGAGATCAACATTTATCTCCTGGCCAGCCCCAGGAGACAAGACCGGCAGAAGGGTCTCATTCTTCTCAAGTCCCTCTACAGGGACAGAATCTGTCGCTACCGCCTGATCGGTAGCCATCTCTATGTCCATGGTTGAAGCCAAGAAAGGATTTGGCAATGATTCAGCCGACCTCCCTTCATTATGACCAGGAGGGGAATCAACCCTCTCCTCTATCCTTACTACTTCTGCTGCCCCCGCAACAGACTCCTGCAGCTCCGGAGCGATATCATCGGAAGATGATGAACTCCATTCCTCTTCATCACCAGGAAGCTGCGCACTTGCTAAACCTTCGATATGTGAAGCCTCCGCTGTGGCCTTCGTCACCTCGGAAGCTGCTGCACCCTCAGGTTCCCTCCTGACATAACCCGGGATACCGGAACCTCCACGATGACAGTATCCTCCGGATCTTCCCCATAAGAACATCATTATCGGCGGGATACGCACTCCAGGCGAGCTCGCCATCTCTTCTCGCCTACTCCCCCCGACTTTGGGATACGAGGTTTTCTTTTTAGCGGCTCCTACAAAAGCAGATGGGGCCTCATAAGTGGCGAAACCAAAATCAGGTTTTGTAGGATGTCCTTACCTCTTCGGACGCCGAATCCGATGACACCGTCGGTAACGATGCCTTCTTCTGCTTCTTTGACACAAGAGATTCAGCCCCTGTATCTGTACATCGTTTCGATCGATCGCCCGAGGGTTCTGCTTGTGATGCGGAGGGGCACTCCGTTGACCCACCCCTGATGGACGATGCGGCCGGGCCTTCACTGGCGTATCCCCAGTCGCTGCTAACTGGGTGCCTGTGATAAGGCTGGTCTCCCTGTCATATCCGGAGGACGGGGCAGCCATAACACAGTAAAATTTGGCGGCCGAGTAAAGAATGGGCGGCCGCGGATCAGGGACGGCAACGTAAAACGAGCTCCGGTACATCCGGCATTATAGTAATGCCAAGCTCGTGCACCATCCAACAAACTTCCAACATACCCCAGGGTATTACTGGGGTTATCCAACATCATCTGAGCATAACCAAATTGCCGCGCAAAGCGGCTCGGCAAGTATGGTTCCAGGTAGCACTGATTCCTGTTCCGGTACACCAGATGGGACGGCCGGATACTTTGCAACCAGCGGAATCCCATTGAGGCAGAGTGGTGGTACCTTCGCCCAGGTCCCTTAAATCCTCGTTGGCCTCAAAACCCAAATAGATGGGACCAACTTTGGTGATCTCCCAACCCTGAAGACGGGATAAAACCTTTCTACAAACCGGGACACCAGTATACGACCAGCTCCTCCGATGGAAACGACGAAGGAATGCATCTCCAGCCTTATAATCTCCTTCTGAGCCTGGGCTCATCACACTGGAATGATGCAGAATCAGCCATCCCATCAAATAGTGAAACGGTAATTCGGCGCGCGGGAAGTTATTTTTTCTGCCTCTATCATGAATCATATTTCCAGCAAACTCTCGTAAACCTCGCTGCAGGTTACATACCATTGCGGGGAGGAGAGCCAAGCGCCGGCCGAAGACCAATTTTACGGCTGACAGGATTAAGTTTCGAGTAACCCTCTCGACGGCACCGGATCCACCTGCGAACACGCAATCCCGGAGCCATATCATCAGATAGGCGACCAAAACCGCCTTGGATGACATTGGATAAGCAAGGTGCCAGAAGCAGCTATAGGAGCGTGCATCTGACTGCTGGTCTTCATTTCCTCGGGGATTCTTCTCCCCTAACGTGCTCATTTCGGACAGCACCTCGCTACGAGAGAGCGCCGGCGGAGTAGAAAACTTCGAAGAATCCTCTTTGTCTTGTCTAAAGACATAATCTCTCCAAGCGGTCACATGGGGCAGTGACCCGCTTTTATCCCTTCTCTGCACATAGTAATGATGACTCGCCACTTCCTTGAAGACGGCCGTCATCTCATCAGCTCTGTCCCCCAGGACCTGAAGTTCCTTATTGGTTGGAAAGTACTCTTCATAGGGCTCCGACCCCCAAGGAAGTTTAGACACCTCATACATCTCATGAAGTGCGAACCCTAATTCCCCTACCGGAGTAAAGAAGGTCCCGGTATGGATATCAAACGTCTCCAGGAGTGCGAGGAACATGTGCCTATTAAGGTCAACACCCGCCTGGGTAGCACGGATCGCGGCAGTCAACCCGATCTCTCGGAACTCAGTCCGAAACCGCGACAAGATCCAGAGCGTCAGTTTATCCCATTTGGAGACGTAATGGCACCAACCCTCCACCCGAAACTCTCCTGTCGGGTAGGAACGTTCCATCAAAAACATACGATGTGTAAAAGTCGAAGCACTATAAGCAAACGTATCATGGGTACATCACTGTAGAGGCTCCCAGGACGTAAAGTCCGCCAAGTGTAAGAAGACCCAGACCGTACAACGGTCAAAGCATCCCTTTGGTCGGAAGTAGAATCAATTTGGATGACACCAGTTACCGCTCCCCCCTGAGAAGGGGTAAGCTCCCAAGACATCCTCCTCTGGGAAACAAGGCGACAGAAGGACGTCAAAGGCCACTGACGTTCAAGTTGCCTAACAGTCATATGCACTCCATTCGCAGTAAAGAACCAGTCCTCCTTGACCTTCAGTACTGACGAGTCAGTAGAAGTGAGACGGTCTCCAAACAGGAACTCAGGCTTCAGGAAGGTCACTTTATCAGATGTGGAAGGTTTAATGACTCCACGCTCCATCATCCGTTTGAGGAACCAATACTGCTGTTCACGGATTAGGGTCATTCTCTCAGGAGGCTGATCCAACATAAGAGCATCTTGAGCAGGGTTTATCACTTCCTCGTTATGCTCTACTCCCATTTGGTTGAAGGTAGCCTCCAAGAAAACTTCACTCAAAAGCGGGATCGCCATCGACACTAGTTAAAGATCAAAAAAAGTCAGAAGAGAACACACAATGTGTCTAAAGGAGAAAACTGCGGCGCATCATCAGGATTTGAACCCATGCGCGTCAGCAGTATAGCCTCGGCGCATCTTCAGGGTTTGAACCCATGCGCGTCAGCAGTATAGCCTCGGCGCATCACCAGGGTTTAAACCCATACGCGTCGGCGGGCAAAGACTGCGGCACATCATTAAAGACTCAAGGCCTATGTGCGTTGGCGTACGGACAATGAGACTTACCAACCACCTCCGGCCGAACTTCGACAAGCCGACGGGGAACGACAGCCGCTGCAACTTCCGCGGACTCCTTCGCTTTCTCCTTCCCCTTGCCGGCAGCACCACGAGGAGTCTTGGGAGCCATTCTCTCGAGGAAGGAGAAGTTAGGGTTTTGAAGAAGAAACTCTAAAAAAGCAGAGGCACAGAGAAGAAGAACCCTTTCTCTCTCCAACTCTTACCTATTTATAGGGCTTGGTCGCACGCGTGAACAGATGACGTGTGATCTCAGCCGTCACCTCGGGTTCTGTGCAAAGATAGCACAAATAAAACCAAAAGATCATCATTAATCTTTTCGGTTACCTAGGCACCATCACATTAACTGAGAAGAGCATGCGCCCGAACAGGCATGCGCCCAGAAATCATGCGCCCTGACCTCCATGCTTCTTATTCAAAGTATTCCAAAACTTATTCAAAAGTTTTGAAAACTTTGAAGAGGGTCTTGTAGAAGCATGGAATTTCACAACCAGAAAGCCCATGTGCCAGACACTACATGCGCTAGAACTCAGACGAAGAACTTCACAGCAAAGTCTAAGTATAGACATTTGAAGAAGGACTTTTCATTTATATAAAAGTCTATTACATGTCTAGAAAAGGTTGTACAAAGGAGAATTTCTACAAAGGAAAGATCCTAAGTCTACAGCCAGCGGCTACCACGCTCCTCCAAATAAGCGCAGCGGCCACCATGCGCCTCCAGTTAGGCGCAGCAGTCATCATACGCTGCCAGTCACCATGCGCTGTCAGTCAGGCGCAGCAGACATCATGCGCCTCCAACCAGGCGCATCCTACCATATCTTCAGCAGCTCAGTCATGTACATCCAGCTCAGTTGTGTGCATCCCTTCAACAGCCCAGCTATGTGCATCCCTTCAGCCAAATTCTTCCAGCCAGGCTCACCTGGCCGAGCAGAGCCCAGTTATGTGCCGCTCTTCCAACCAGGCTCGCCTGATAAATGCTTCGACACAAAGCATTTAACCCTCTAGCTGGAACCAAGGAAGAGAAGAGCACCACAAATGCTGTGGCCAGGGGAGGCTTCAAAAGAGCCTCCAAAGCCGAAGGAAGACCGTGATCGAAACTGCGGCTAAAGGAGCAGCTTTCAACACAATCAAAGTGGGCGACACCCACTTTGAAGGAAGAGAGAGCCTAGCACTGCCATTCCGATCTACGGCTCTTCCGGAATAACGGAGACAAGGCTCGAGCATCCCCATCTTTGGATGTAACAGTCACCTTCAAGAGCATCGAAGACAACACAGCGTCTCATCTTCACCCTCGGGAGTACTTCGTCAACAGAATGCACCCGCATGTTCAAGTTCATGTTGGAAGAACGTGAGGGAATGAGAAGCAAATCTTCTCTCCATGCCACTATTTATAGGTCGGGCAGATCAAACCCACGCGCCAAGTGGATGGCCCTCCGAATTTCGTGCAATGAATTTACATTAAATGGATGAACCGGATGCCACGAATCCAGCCAAACGGCTATTTATGGCACTCGAAGAGCGAGACAGCCGCATCATTAAAAGACATGTCCGATGCGCCAGCCAGACAGCGTATCACACGGACGCGCCCTTCGGCATCAGGCGCATCACACAGACGCGCCCTGCAGTACTCGGCACATTACAGAGGGTGCGCCCTCACACATCTCCATACCGAGTGGAACACCAACCGACGTGCCCACTCAGCTGTCCATCGAACGTCACCAATATTAAATGCTGAACTGACAGAGTTGGCAGCACGCCTCCCAAAGTTTGAACAGTTGACAGCTTTATTCAGAAAATGAAGCGTCGGCAACGTTAGCATCATCATGACTTTATTTCCACCACGGCTACTGCCACGTGGCCACTCCACCATCAGCATGCGCCTCTACGGCCATGCGTCCAAATCAGCATGCGCCTCAAAAGCCATACGCCTCAGACTGCTCTCTGATCCCGAAAGACAGAAGGAAAGTCGCCTGCATGCGTCTCAAAAGCCATGCGCCCCAAATGGTTTGTAACTCCTAAAGGTTATGAGCCGCAGCCTCCTCCTGCGCCTAATCCAAGGCGCAGCTCACCAGATCACTTCTCTCTACCAAATCCGAGATCTTCGAACCATGAGTCGACGACACGTGTCTTTTGACTCAACTCATACAAGATTTCAGCAACGGAAAGATCTTCTCTCTGCTATGTGTCGGCTCACAATAGCAGTATGAAAAGTTCTCCCCCTCGATCAGGGCGCAGCATCCGTGCGCCTCCATCAGCAACCTCCACGTGGCATCCCCACACCGGTGCATCCTGCATGCGCGCATGAGCAGCCAGTCTGCAAAACTATAAATAGAAGGATCATCTCCTTCACATAGACAGAGACTCAGAACACACAAGAATCCACAACAGAGAATCACCGAGAGGCAGTTCTAGACACTCAACGTCTTCCTCCTCTCAGCTCCAGCACCCAGAGCAATCAATACCTTCAGAGAATCGATAACCGTCGTCAGCCGGTCAACGGAGTCAACGCATTACCACTCGCTCCATTGGCACTAAGGACCCAGCTTAAACAAAAGTGTACTCCTAGGACTACATCTAAGTCCTATATTGTATCACTGTTCTGTTTGTATTAAGATTTCAATCAAAACAATTTTAATGGCAAACAATATTGGAGACTCAGAGAGCCCAGACCGAGGCTCATCAGAGGCAGACAGACGCGATGCGTCAGGGCATGGAGGATGCCCATCAGTTGGCCCTTGCAGCCGTGGAGCAGAGGGCTCTTCATCCGGGGACGCGACCGAGGTACGGGGATATCCAGGACTTCAAGAAGCTCGAGCCCCGTGATTTAGCGGGACCGAGGGCGTGGTCTATGCAGATGATTGGCTCGAGGATATCGAGCGGCAGATGAGGGCCTGCCGCCTGGCAGACGACCTGAGGGTCGAGGCGGTAGGTTTGCAGTTGCTAGATATTGCGCGCACCTGGTTCAGAAACGAGCCAGCCCTAGCTGGAGAGGGCCATACTTGGGCAGAGTTCACGCTCCTCTTCAAGGAGAAGTTCTTTTCCCCCACGGACAAGATTGACCTGGTGCGGCAGTTCCAGGATCTGCAGCAGGGCAGTCTATCTGTGGAGGAGTATGCAGCGGAGTTCGGCCGTCTGAGCCGATACGCAGAGTACATGGTTCGAGACCCGGAGATCAGGGCGAGCCATTTCAGGGAGGGGCTGGCTTGGGATATCAAGCACCTCATTCCCTCCTTCTATGAGACATATGCCCAGATCTATACGGAAGCCCGCAAGGTTGAACGGGAGTGGGGCTTGAAGCCCAAGAGGGAACGGGATCATTTCTCGAGGGCTACTAGCAGCGCAGGGGCTGCTAAGCGCCCTCAGCTTCAGCATCATTTTTTCCAGCATCACCCACCGTAGGTGCAGGCCAGCACCGGTTCAGCAGCAGGTGCAGCACACCCAGCCGAGGCAGGCACAGCATGGGGCTCCTTGTCACTTTTGTAAGAAGCCTGGTCACGTTTGGAAGGTTTGCCGGAAGAGGCTAGGTATGTCTCTTTTACGACGGAGCAGGCTATCAGTTGAGGGAGTGTCCAGTGAACCCTCGTGTCACTGGTACAGCTCAGAGGGCACCGGCGAGAGTTCCTGCAGTGCAGTAGAGGGGTCCGCTCCCGACCCAGCAGCAGCGGTTTGTTCAGCACCACTAGCAGCGGGGTGGTCAGGGTAGAGCCTTTGCTCTTGCAGCTGAGGAGATCGAGCCAGTCGTAGATGTAGTTGTAGGTTCGGTTCTTCTTGATTCTTTTCCTGCCTTAGTATTATTTGATTCAAGTGCTACGTACAGTTTTGTGTCAGTTTCTTTTGCACTTAGGCACAACATCATTGCTGAATATCTGGGTAGGACTTGCAAGATTATGACTGGGAATGGCATCATCCTAGTTAATAATATTTGCAAGGGGCGGAGAGTTTCTTTGAGAGGCCGGGAGCTGAGTGCGTGTTTGCTCGTAATGCCACTTTCGAGTTACGATGTGGTACTCGGTATGGATTGGTTGAGCACGCACCACGCTAGCATCGATTGCAGAGGGGGCAGGATTCTATTTAGGCCGTCGGAAGAGCCAGAGTATGAGTTCACCAGGGGTACAGTAGAGCAAGGAGACGGATTCTGTGGAGCGTTGTTGGCGGGGCCGATGTTGCCACATCCACTTATTGCTGAGTTCTTGGATGTCTTTCCCGAAGAGCTGCCCGGGATGCCGCCAGATCGTGATGTTGAGTTTTCTATAGACCTAGTGCCGGGCGCTGAGCCTATCTCCCAGCACGTCTATAGAATCAACACAGTGAGTTAGCGGAGCTTAAGAAGCAGGTCGACGAGCTGGAGGATAAGGGCTTTATTCGATCTAGCTCTTCACCTTGGGGCACGCCAGTTCTTTTCGTCCCCAAGAAGGATGGTATGGTACGTCTGTGTATTGATTACAGGACACTCAACAACCTTACCATCAAGAACAAGTATCCTTTGCCAAGGATTGATGACTTGTTCGACCAGTTGAGCGGGCGAGAGTGTTCTCGAAGATTGACTTGCGCACCGGGTACCATCATCTGAAGGTGAAGCGGGATGACATTCCGAAGACTGCCTTTCGGACTCGCTATGGCCAGTATGAGTATACCGTCATGCCGTTTGGGTTGACCAACGCCCCGACGGTATTCATGAACTTGATGAACAAGGTATTTCACCAGTACCTTTTTGTGGTGGTCTTCATTGATGACATTCTCATCTATTCGAAGATGCTAGAGGAGTACGAGAAGCACCTGAGGATTGTATTGGACACTCTCAGGAGGGAGCAGCTGTATGGAAAGTTGTTCAAGTGCGAGTTCTTCTTGGATCGCGTGGAGTTCCTAGGCCATATTGTCTCTGGCGAGGGATTTCAGTGGATCCAAAGAAGATTTCTGTGGTGGAGTCCTGGTCGACACCGAGCTCAGTAGCAGAGGTTCGGAGTTTTCTGGGTCTGGCAGGTTACTACCGGAGTTCGTGCAGGACTTTTCCAGGATTGCCCAGCCGATGACCCACCTTACCAGGAAGGACGAGGAGTTTGTTTGGTCCGATGAGTGCCAGGCCGCCTTCGAGGAGCTGAAGGCGAGGTTGACTACAGCTTCTATCTTGACACTGTCTGCCATCTGGATCTGGTGGTTATACGATCTACAGTGATGCTTCAGGACGGGGTTTGGGTTGTGTGCTTCAACAGCACGGGAAGGTAATTGCCTATGCATCTAGGCAGTTACGTCGTCATGAGAGGAATTACCCTACCCACGATCTTGAGCTGGCAGCGGTCATCTTTGCTTTGAAGCTGTGGAAACACTATCTGTACGGAGAGCATGTGGAGATCTATACTGACCACAAGAGCTTGAAGTACGTGTTTACCCAGAAGGAGCTGAATATGAGGCAGAGGCGATGGTTAAAGCTGATGAAGGATTTTGATATATCCTTACAGTACCATCTAGGGAAGGCCAACATGGTCGCGGATGCTTTGAGCAGGTATCCCGTGGCCATGTGTTTGACGATGGATCGTCACCTTCTGGCAGATCTGGAGAGCTTGGGCATAGAGGTAATAGTTCCGGGGTTCGAGGCACAGATGTGGGGTTTACAAGTACAGTCGGAGCTGATGGAGAGAGTCAGGGCAGCTCAGTTTGAGGATGAGGCTCTGAGGGTCATCAGGGAGCAGGTCCAGATAGGGCTGTTGGATAAGTTCTCTTTAGCAGGGGTCGTTGAGGCATGGTACCAGATTGTGCGTGCCGAGCGAAGGACTTCGGGAGGAGGTTCTTCAGGAGGCGCACCGTTATCAGTACTCTATGCATCAAGGAGCCAACAAGATGTATAGAGACTTGAGACAGCATGTTTGGTGGTATGGCATGAAACGTGAGGTGGCTCAGTTCGTGTCGAGATGCTTGGTGCCAGCAGGTGAAGGCCGGGTGGCAGAGACCCGGTGGATTGCTCTAGCCACTCCCCATTCCTGAGTGGAAGTGGAAGCATATCACTATGGACTTTGTATCTGGGCTTCCGCGCTCTCCAGGAGGGAAGGATGCGATTTGGGTCATTGTTGATCGATTGACCAAATCGGCCCACTTTTTGTCTTTCAAAGTGGGTTTGTCGACGGAGAGGTTGGCCGAGATGTACGTGCGACAGATAGTCCGATTACACAGGGTGCCAGTGAGTATAGTCTCGGATCGGGACAGCCGATTCACTTCCCACTTCTGGCGGAGTTTGCAGCTTAGCTTGGGCACATCGCTCAAGTTCAGTACCGCATACCACCCCCAGACAGACGGGCAGTCGGAGAGGACGATTCAGACCCTCGAGGATATGCTGTGTACCTGTGTCTTAGACTTCGGGGGATCTTGGGAGGACCACCTTCACTTGGTAGAGTTTGCTTACAACAACAGCTACCAAGCCAGTATAGAGATCTCACCTTTCGAGGCTCTATACGGACGGAGGTGCCGTACTCTCTTTCTTGGGATGATGTCGGTGAGAGGGTTTTGCTTGGCCCTGAGATGGTAGTGGATGCTGCGGAGAAGGTCAGTGTTATCAGAGATCGACTTCGGGTGGCGCAGGATAGGCAGCGGCATTGGGCCGATAGCCACCGGAGGCCATTGGAGTTTGAGGTATAGTTTAGATTTTTCTAGTATTTGAGTCTGATTGTGATTGTTTTAGATCAAGCTCTAAGTCTTATGTTTTTTCTAGGTTGATGATCTTGTCTTTCTTCAGATTTTTCTGACGCGTGGCACGATTCATTTTGGTGGCGGCGGGAAGCTTAGCCCACGATACATCGGACCATTCCGTATCCTGGGCAGGGTCGGCGCAGTGGCTTACCGACTGGAGTTACCGCCCGCACTAGAGGGAGTGCACTGTGTGTTCTACGTGTCGCAGCTGAGATGGTACATGGCAGTCCCAGTCACATCTTGGACCACTCGAAGATCGTAGTGGGACCGACACTCAGCTACCCAGAGAAGCCGGTCGAGATCTTGGACCGAAGAGAGAAGGTGCTCCGGAACCAGGTCATTCCCTTGGTTCGCGTTGCATGGAGACACCACTCTCCAGGTGAGTCCACCTGGAAGAGGGAGGACGACATGCGGGAGCGATTCTCATATCTCTTCGAGCCTTGAGGTAAAATTCTATCTTTTTCTTTCCTTGTTCTATTCATGATTGCTGTGTTAGTTCTCATTCAATTTCGAGGACAATTTTTTTAAGGAGGGTAGATTTGTTACCCCCAATTTTCGAATTAGGGGTATTTTCATCATTTTTTGAGTTTTATAATTTTTAAGAATTTTATTTGATTTTATGTGATTTTTTGGGATTTATTTGGGTTGGTTTGGATTTTATCCAATTCGGACTCAAATTGGAGACCCGGGTAGCCTGGACCATAGTGGGACCCACAAACTAGCTGTGTTTGGCCCACACACTATCATAATTAGGCTAGAAATTATTAACCCAACTTCTATGGCTTAATTAGTCATTTTAGAGACTTAATTAGTCAATTAGAAACAAACCGAAACAAATCGAACCAAACCCCATTCAAATTAAACCCAAACTAAGCTTAATGGGTTGGGGGCTTATTGGATCCCAACCCAATATCCCCCCAAGGAGGTGGCCGGCCATGACAAGGCTTCCCCCCCCCCCTTTTTCTTCTTCATTAAGTCTCTCTCTCTCTCTCTCTTTCAAATCCCCTTTTCTTCCAAGCTTTCTCTCTCTCCCTCTCCAAGAACCTAGGTATGCTTTTAAACCCTAATAATTTCTCTTTCCCATTTAATGTCTTCATATTTTTGTAGGGAATGACATTCTCCACACTTTGCCCACCAATTTATAGGTTTTCCCTAGAATCTAGGTTAAGGAAATTAATAGGGGTTTTAATATATATAGTGGTATATGTATATGTGTGTATATATATGTGTATATATGTATATATTAATGTATTGTTTTGGGTAGAGGAATGGAAATGGTGGTGGTGTTGTCATGAGAGTTGTGGTGAGAGGGTGTGTGGTTGTGTGTGTTGTGAGAGTGTGTGTGTGTGTGTTTATATATATATAATATATATATATATATATATATATATATATTATATATATATATATATTGTGTGTATATATATATGTATGGAGATGTGTGTGTGTGTGTATGTATAGTAGTATAGAGGAGTGTGTTTTGTGGAGTTGGATGGATGATAAAGTAATATATATATGTGTATATATAATATATATATATATATATATATATATATATATATATTAATATATATATATATATATATATATAATATATAGAGAGAGAGAAGAGAGAGATAGAAGTAGAGAGGAGGAAGAGATGAAGAAGTGAAGAAAAAAGAATAGAGCAGCAGCAGCAGCAGTAAAAGGCAGCAGCAGCAGCTGCAAATAGCTGCTGCAAACAGCAGCTACCCCCCCTCCCCCTTTTGTTCCCCCTTTAAGCCTATTTAACCCCCCATTTTCACCTATACATATATATATATAGATATATATATGTATATATGGTTAGAATCGTAGAGAAGTAGAAGAAGATTATGGAATGAGAAGTTAGAAAAGAATTAGAGGTTTGGAGGATAGATAGGAAGAAGTTAAAGAATAGGAAGAAAGCTAGAATAGAAAAAGAGGAAAACCGAGTTAAAGGGCGAAACGGAGCTCGGATTATCGGATTGAGTTGAAACTTGGCATGGGACAAGAATACGTGATTTAGATTTTGCGGGTAGGCTCCCGAGTGGGAATCGGAGTCGTAGGGCGCCGGTATCGCGCCGTATCGGTACATATCTTGAAATATTCAAGATTTTGGCAACGGGCCGTAAGGTAGACTAAACATCCACTTTACCTAAGTATTTGGTAGATAATATACCTATAGGCTAGTACCTTACTACCCTGGAGAGATCGGATCAAAATATCAAGCGTAGGTAGGCTAACTAGATAATCGCCGAAGTTGGAATTTTGCCCTTTTTAAGGGTAAAATAGAAATTTGGCCTATGGCCAAGAAATGCGTTTCGAAGTCCAAGATGGACTTGGATATAGGTTGTAGAGGTTGGTAATGGGTAGAAATAGCCGTCTAGACCTAGTCTTGACCCCGGTTGAACACGGTTGACTTTTTAGGCCAAAAGTCAACTATGGGCCAACACTTTACCCAATTTAGTCCCAAATTCCATTAGACTTGTGCAGTTGACCGAAAGTCAACTGTTAGTCACCAGTGACCTAGAGTTAACCTAGGGTTGACCACAGTTGACCATGGTTGACCAGAGTTGACCGGTTGACCAAAAATCAACTGTTGACTCAAATCGATCCCGATTGATTCCGTTTGACTTGCATTGACCCAGTTTGACCCAGTTAGACCTGATATGACTTAGTTTGACCCCGTACAACCTAGTTTGACATGCCTTGACATAGAATGACTTAATAGGATTCAAATTGATTTGATTTCATTTCCTAAACATAGTATTGATACGTCTTGTTCTCTATAGGTCCTCGAGACGCTGCATTTACTCCGGTTGACATACCATATTATACAGGCGAGTACATTCTCTGACACTTTTCCAAATTACGATAACTGTTATAATTCATGTGATTAGTGTAGATATGCTTGTTCTCGACACATTGGTCACACAGATTGGTATTCATAGATCCCGATATGAGATTCCTCGTTATCTTGGTATATCCTGTGCAGCCCCTTGTAGTTCTTGTGCAGTATATGGACACCGATTCTCAAGGAGACTTGCTCCCTTCTCGTGGAATCCCATGTCGTAACGTGTCTTGCTTGGATCCACTCTACCAGTCGGGGACGGGGGTATTAGTGTAGATATGTGGTCAAAGCCTATTGTGTACCCATTGTGCACCTATTGATTGTGAGCGTTGATCATACACCCCACGTATGATTAGCCAGGCCTGTTACTATTTTGTGCAAGTTCCCAAGCCGGCCACATATTGCAGCTAGTTCTCACATACCTAGAGATATGGTTCTTGATTCTCGTACATGCCATGATCAGTTTACTTGCCTTGTTCTAGCTCTAGATTTACAGCTTACCTTGCCATGATATTCATATGTACATTCCATGATTTTCTTGTATATACTATCTATTTACAGTCTTGTAGCTTTTATCATATCTTGTGAACTGCTGTTAGTAGATTGTACTCGTTCCATCCTGACAGGATATGTTGAAAATATTACAGATGCAGATGAGGGAGACTACATTACCTACTATGGTCCGGATGACGTAGTAGGAATAGACTTGGAGACTTTGGTCCAGCAGGGCTTAGCTCCGCCTGACGAGACCCTACCTATTACTTAGTTAGAGTAGGTCTTTTGTACTGGACATTGTCTCCAGCTACTTTTGAGACTGTTATTATTATGGACTGTATTAGAGACTTGGACTGATATATTTTTGTGTTGGACTTGACAGGTTATATACTATTTATCGTCGTGTTGTCTTTTTATTTCAGTCTTTACTTTGTTATCTTAGAGTCGTGATTGAGTACTCATATATATTCATTGCTTGTCCTCCGTTCGGAGTTGACCATATTCTCGACAGGTTTTTGTTATATATATAAACTGTTTAGAGTAGAAAAATCTACAGCGTTCCACGTCAATTTTTTGGTGAGGGCTGGACGTTGTCGCGTCACGTGCCCTTTTAGCGGGTGCGGGTCGTGACATTAAGCCAATCCAAAATGTCTAACATGCCCCTAAAGTTTGTCATGTGGGATACTTAATACATGGAAGGTTCTGTACCTATTTCGGTAACTAGTCTAATCCTAATTTAATTAAATGGTCATGACTAATGGGTCTAATTGGGCCTAGTCTAATGAGTTGGTCCATGAAGCATGTCATGCTAATTGTTGGGCTATAATCTAGTATCTAGTCTAACTGATTCACTAACACAAGTGTAACAAATAGGGTAGCCACTAACCGCAATAACTAACACAATATTAAAAAGTAAATGTTCACAATATTATATAAATATGAAATGATAAAATTATCCCTATTTGGAAAAGTTGTAGTTACAATACCTATCCTCCATGCAAGCTACCACATAAATCCTTTGCATAGCCCCTACAGCTTCAAGCCCCTTACACAATTCTCACACAGAAACCCCTACCTCTACTACAACTTCCTGTACCAACACATATACACTCACACTATCCTCCATTGCACCAACACACACATACTGCCTATACATTATTTTTTTCCAACACCCTGTTACAGCTGCTGATATACAGCATTGTTGCTACTGTGGCTTGAATATGCTACTACCAAGTAGCAATTGATTACTGCTACCTTGCTACTAATAACCCTGCTGCAGTTGCTTCTTCATTACCTGTAATAGTTGCCATCTGCTACTGTTCTAATTGATTGTACTACTGCTGTGTTGTACACATCTGTGCTAGCTGCTTGTATGTGTGCTGTTAGTAGCATAGCAACCTTCTACTTGTTGACCAAATCTGTTGCTGCTACTGTTCACTTGCTTGTTGTTGCAAGATGCTGCACCTTACTCTATTTGCTATCGTTCCTATTGATTCTCATTCACTACTGCTGCACATTGTATCTGCTACAACTCTGCCTACAAGTTTCTTCCTCCCTTCACTATACTGCAGTTTTAAACTGCCAACAAGTGTAGACCCCTGCTGCCACTAACATATAACTCTCTACCTGCTACTACTTCCTCTACTGCTTCTCTTTCTCGCTCTACTCCATTCATAGCCATTTTCCTACATATTTTGCATACATATCTATCCACAAATATTGATACACACACCCCGATCTATACATATAGATTCACACACGCACATGCTCATATACATATTCTATAGCATCTCTACATAGCTCAAGAACCCCCATATACCACCTATGCATATCCAAATACACATACACACATTCATATATACATACTATCATGCCCCAGTTCCAAAATACAGCAACTTGAGACACGAGCATGCCAGCTAATACGAACTAGGATAAGTTTGCAATTTAATGAATTTATCTCTAGACGTACTGCGCAATCAAGGGTACTCACTACACCATAACTGTCTTTTCCTAACGACTATAAGCGTTAGGAAAAATATTGCTAACGGTTTTTTATCGTTGGATCTACAGTGTTGGAAATATTTCTAACGGTAAAAAACCGTTGGGAAAAAATTTTTTTCTAACGGTAATAAACGTTAGGAAATGAATTTTCCTAACAGTGAAAAACCGTTGGGAATATTAATTTCTAACGGTAGAGAACCGTTAGAAATTAACTTTCCAAGTGGTAAAAAACGTTCTGAAATTTACTTTCCTAATGGTCAAAAACCGTTAGAAAGTGAAATTTGTTAACGGTAAAAAACCGTTGGAAAGATGAATTTTCTAACGATAAAATATGTTTGAATGAGAATTAGTTTATATTTTCATAAACATGTAATTCATTCAGATCATCTTTAAACCTGTAATTCACTCCAGCTTATCAATCATATTATATACATATCATCAATGTGTTTAATATATAAGCTCAATCATATTATATTCATAAACCTGTAATTCATTCCAGGATAAGAACTGTTAGAATGTAATGTAAGAACCATTTCAATTAACCACCATTTCAATTAAACACCATATTCTAGAATGAGAACTGTTAGAATGTAATGTAAGAACCATTTCAATTAACCACCATATTTTAAGTAACATAAATTAAGTTCAATAAAGTTCGAAACAACTTCTTCAAAAGTAGGAAAAAAGTTATATATTTCGTACGCGATACTTTGGCCTAATCACAAAACCCCCATCGGCTATATCACAAAGTTTGTAGTTGCCATTTTGCGAACCATCAAAAATCAGTGCTTCCAGATCTAATACCTCTGTCACTCAGACAACATTCTCCACGTCTTATAACACCTCCCTCTGATGATACATGGTGTGTTGCGAGATATCCCTTTGCCACCTCCTCATTTAAATCTCGTGAAAGTAACATCACATATTTCTTTCCTTTGGAAGATGATCCGACATTGTTGGTCAGTACGACAGGACTAGCAACGTTGTTATCATGAGTACTAAGACCAACTAAAGTCTTCTCTGTGTTGGAGGCAACTTCAGTCCTTGGTGTCACATTGCCTCCGAAAGGATTCTGTTGCATATTCATATTCTGTATCATAATCTAATGCATATTCATAAAGCCAAAAGCAATAGCCTGATTCACTTGCTTTTGTAATTCCACTTCCACAGACGACGGTCTTCGATATCTCTTTGTTTGGCTATTGTTTTCGTAATTTGTGTCATTTTTACTTGTTTTACAGATGAAGTAGAGCTGATTGTACGACAATAACTCTTTTTTTCCTCAGATCCATAAACCTCAGCAATAGGATCACTGTCAAAGTTTCTAAGCTCGCGATACCATCTCTACTATTAAGACTTACTTGTAATTTTTGCCTCTCTTCTGCCGCTTCAATTAGAGCCTGCAATTCCAAGATTACAAAATAACATTCAATCCAAATTATATATTACACGCTAAATAATATATAAAAAGAGATGTTGTAATAGGCGCACTCGTAAGTGTTCATGATGCCTACTTGATATGCATGAAGAAAAGGAATTACAAACAATATATCAGAGCACTAATCAAAGAGATCGTAAAATCTACAAGATTTGATTTTTTACCTTCAGTAACTTGTATTTGTATACGAGAGAATCAAATCAGTGAACCAAAACAAGTTCTCCAGAAGCATACAAGTTTAAAATGACAATACTTTGCTAACAGAATAATTTTCAAGAATATTTTTAAGGGGTATAGTCTTTTTTCCAAAACAAATACAAGAACACACTAAAAAAATATACATGCATACATGTCAATGAATTGTGGTTCAAGTTTAAATTATAGCATATTGATATCTAAGGAAAGGAGTAGGCTTTCAAGCTATTAAATTTATGAGGCCACTCACCAAAGTCCAATTCTGAACACAGGGACAAAATTATAATTTTGGGTCAAAATGCGGTCCGTCGTTGGACCCACTTGTACCAAATTTCGTGTTAGGATCAAATTCATCAAAATCTAGCAAACTATATGTTCATGAGTCCATAATGATGATACGAATCCAACGGTATATCCAGAAATGAATTCCGATGAGCCGATCTCACAATGACCCATTGACTCGGACTGTGGATTCGATTTGCACCGAAGTATGTGCTGGGACCCATGTCTACTAAATCTAGCAAACTATATTTAACGAGTCCAAAATGATAATACGAACCCAACGGTATATCCATAATTGGATTCTGATGAGACGATTTCAAAATGACCTGTTGACTCGGACTATGGGACCCAATTACACCGAAATACGTGACGGGTCAAAGGTCCACAAAATCTTGCAAACTATATCTCAACGAGTCCAGAATGACGATATGAACCCAACAGTATATCCAGGATTAGATTCCAATGAGCATCTCAAAATAACCGTTGACCCAGACTTAGGACTTGATTTCCACCTAAATGTATGCCGGGGCCATGTCTTCCAAATCTAGCAAATATATATGAATTTGGGGCAAAATAACACCATGAGTCCACTGGTAGTGTAAGAATTGGAATTCGGAGTCCTGAATTCAAAATTAGAATTTTACAAGTTAGAAATTATGAATTTGGACGACTAACTTTAGCGTCGAATTCAACCAAACAAACGACCTCACAATGAAACAAAATTTTTATCATGAGAGGAGGGTTACACCAGCTGTGCACAAAAGCTGGTGGCTCTCCAAATGGAGCAGCAATGGCAGATAAACAAATCTACAAAGTTAGCTCCATAAAACTGTCAAAAAATAAATACAATTATCCGCGCAACTTGGTGGCCGATTTTGACCTAGCAAATGATCGAAATAACGGCTAAATGTTTTGGTGAAGGTAGAGCTATATACTGATATTGCAATGGAAAAATGAATTCGATGATCCAAAGGTCGAATTTCTTAGAAAATATGAACAAAGATGCAATCTTGAAGCGTGAATTTTGACTCCACAGTTCGCACGTCACGGTGAGATTTCGAGAAATATCTCAAAATCCAACAACGATAGCTGAAGTGGACAAGGTCGTGCAGGGGACATGCTTGACACGCGTGACGCGACGTATGGTGGTCTACGGCAAGCGCGGTGTCACTCCCACTTTTTCTAATTAGGGGTATTTTAGTCATTGTATGCTAATTTAAATTTTTTTTATTATAAATTAAATTGATTAATGTATAGCATTGATTGGTATTTTTGGTAGTGGCAAATGGTTTAACCATAGTCAACCATGATTAGAAGACTAACCATATGATTAGAATCATTTTTAGCTAATTATATTTTAAATTAGAGCAATTGTCCATATTAGGAAACAATTAAATCATTTTTAGGCTATTTTACATGTAGCATTTTAGCCTTTTTGTCAATGGACTTTTAAATCAACTTGAAGAGTGTTTGGTCCATGACCAAACCCTAACCCTAATCTTCCATGTAGTGGCCGGCCAAACACAGCAGCCCCCCTCTTTTATGTGAAAAGCTTGTAGTCGTCAAGCTCTTCAAAACCCTAGTTTTTGCCTTCTCCTCCAAAAGTCCATTTTTCTCATTTCTCATCCAAATACTTCCAAACAAAGTGCGTTGCGATCATTGGGAGGAGAATTTGCTGGAGACTTGCTAGCGAGGATCGGATGCGTTGGACTGGAGGAAATCGACATCGATCGTTTGGAGGCTCGTTTTATTGAGATATTGACTCTAAATAGGTAAACCCCTCTAAACACTTGTTAATCCCAATTTTTCTTCGTAGATACATCCATATAGGTACCCCAGACCTATGCATGAAGTTTGTTAGGTTTTTGTATTCGTTTGATAGGCATATCGGACACGTGCCAGTTTATTGGAACATGTGTTCGATAAAATGCCGCTTAGAGCTGAAAGTTGGTATTTTCTGATTCTGTTTTCACGAATTTATTGCTGTGATTATTTGAAATAACTTTTGTGAATACGGATCTCGATTTAACACATTTTTAGTATCCAAATCTGACACGGACACACGTGCACGAGGCCCATGCACCGTCCCGTTCATGCCCTGCTGTTCGAGTGTCATAACTCGACGCACATGACTCCATTTCATGTGAAATTTCATGGACGCATGGGGGAAACCTTTGCCCATGTGCTCCTAAAATTTCATAATGTTTCATGGAGCATGCACGGAGAAATCTAATGCGCACGGTTCAGCCAACACTGTGCATGCAACCAAAAATTGTCGCTGACACGGCCTTCGTACGCGAACACGACATGACAAAAACTTGTTCCAAGAGCACAAGCACGAAGCCCTAGACCTAGGCTACCTAAGAACCCAACCCTTTGACACGACATGGCTCGTGTCACGAGCCATGGGGCTCGACACGCGCCCACGAGACCGCACGTGCACGTACAGCCACGCGGGTTGAGTGTCCAGCGACACGTGGATGCGACATGGTGTCATGTCAGTGTGTCCTAGACCTAAACCTAGAACCCACCTAGCTACGTGCACGAGCATGGGGCTTCTCGTGTTGCGTGTGGCATTCAATCGAGCGTGACGCGCGTGCGCGAGCACGTTTCTATACGCGCGTATTCGGGTTTTTTTGATATGTACTTCGTGGACACGATACAGACACAGGTTCGACCCCGTGAGTACCCGAGCATGTCACACACGTATATACCTTCATGTTTGCCAAGTTTTGTGAGTTCTAGTTGTGTATTTTTTGTTTTGGGTATCGAGTTGGTTTGAGTATTTATGTTGGGTTTGTTTGTGAAGTAATTTTTAGTTGAAATCGAGATTTCCGAGTTCAACTCAGATTTTCGAGTTAGAGCTGAGGTTTAGCATAGATTCTGACTGATATTTATAGTTAGACCATATTACTTTCATCTATAAATAATCCAATATCTCATCATCGAAACAGTGGACTACCCCTACAACCAAACAAGGATGAGGGATAGTACACTATACCGCGATGCGACATTGTCCCAAGCTACTAATAGAACGGGGTGATATGACATTGACGAGGGTTACCTGACCATTCTAATGTGTTTATGCAGTTAAGAACAACCTTCAATGCATGGGCACTCTGGCTGCAAGAAAATCAGGTATGGTCCCACAGGGTACCAGGGACCTCAAAGCATAACATTCATCGAATGTAAAGGCCAGCAGAAAATCAGGTATCAGGATCCAGGACCGTATCTCCAACAGAGATAACCGACAATAATAGGAAAGTGCATATGTGGCTCATACGTTAAGGAACTGTTCTTCCCACCCAATGCCTAATAGGGTCACATCTATGACTCCTATACCTCTACTAACTGCCAAGTTTTCTAACATGGCTCTATTAGCAGTTAGCCCTAACGCATACGCATAGGTGATTGGCCATCACGCAAGTACCTCTACATGCTACTCATCTCACATACCTCATGGTACAATTGTGTCAAGGTTTATGCTATACATTACAAATGGTAGTCCTTAACTCTAGGTCCTATGCAATCAAAGGATAATAAGTAAAGTAAAGCTAATATCACTGAGCAGGCAATAAATCAGGAATTATAATAATGGTACAGCTACAAGAGCTAGAAATAAGTAAACAGTGATATGAAATAACAAAAATAGACTAAATATAAGCATAAAATATGGCAAGGTATCTTGCCTGAGGTTGTGTGCAAAAAGGACGACATCCAATAGCTCGAACTGTCAGAATAGTGAAACGATGAAAGCCAAATCCCGCATACGTCCTCGGATGTTGAAATAAATACCATGAACATTTTTGAAATATAATATGTCTAGAAAACGCCTGTCCAAAAGTCTAATTCTGGAATAGGGATATAATCATAATTTTGGGTCAAAACGATATCCCGTTAGACCCGTTTTGTACCAAATGTGTGCCAGAACCTACGGTCTTTAAAGTCGTGAAACTACATGTCCATGGGTCCGATTTGAGGAGACAAACTCAACCGTATGTCCAAAGTTAATTTTGGTGGGCCGTACACAATTTTACCCGTTGGAGCGGGTCGCGGGCCCACCAAATAGGCATTCCAGTCGACCTTCTCATAATCGGGCCAACTTGGCCCACAGGACTAGAATTTCGATACGGTCCTGTTGGCACAAGTTTTATCTCGATACAACGAACATACACGTAGTTATGCCTAAGTTTGTAAAAGGTCGATATGGGGTATCTCGACGGCTACACTTCGATTTCGTCGTACACACACAACGAAATTGAGTTCTGTCGAATCCACACATCCGTAAAGTCGATACGTACCCTTTGAAGCTTTCGATTCACGACCATGTCGCTCGGTTGTGTCGAGCGCACGACGTGTCGATGGTTTTTTTTAAGTTTACGGTTTTTGAAAACTAATTTTCTTAAAGTTTGAAACTGTTTTACTTGTAATCTAATAAACAAAATTATAAACCAACAAGGGGGTTTTAAACTCATATATGTTGTTTGTGATTCTGTATAAAAAAATTTCAAAACTATTGTTGGTTTGGCTAATAATCGCTTTCTAATTCAAGCGTTTAACTTTTCCGGTCTACTATTTTATGAAACAGTTTTTGGTCAATTTTTGGTTCGATTTCTCTACCGATCCAGGTCAGAATTTCCTAATCTATCTGAAGAGTTCTATAAAGGTATAATTGTGGTACATAACTGAGAAGGAAGATCAGGAATCGGTTGAGAGACGAGGAAGAAATCTCGTCGCAAAGATAGGTTCTAGAACTGGTCGCAGTTGCCATTACTACTGCTACTGAGCTGCAGTACTTGGTTGCACGCGACGCTGCTGCCGGCCTCCGGTGGCACAGCGGCCACGCACGGTCACCCAGGTGGCAGGAGTGGTCGAAATTAAGGGTAGGGTCGAAGAAAGTTAGGGTTTGGTTACGTATTTATACACCCGCTCTTGCTTCTTACCGGGTCGGAAAGGGGGGGTCGCGATATTTTGCTTTCTACTTCTCGCGAGAAATTCGTAAGAAGGTCTGGGTTCTTTTTTTTTACATATTTGTTTATATATCTTCATATATCTATACACACACGAAAGAAATCTAAATAAATTAATAAAAATTTGCAAAATTCATAGAAATATGTCTAAAATATTTTAGTAAATAATTTGAGCCATAAAAACTACAAGCTATATTTAATGTAGCAATAATCTTCTACTATTATATAAGCCACAATCATTTGTTAAAGATGAAGTATTTTAGTAATCAATCCTGTAAAATGTAAAAAAAAAATTCATAATAATTTGAATTTTTTTTGAACTTATTTAGTGCATAAACTTATGAAAACAAATCTTTATGTAAATATATAATGCAGCTTGCTACCAAAATATTAAAAAATGTAAAAATTAAAAAGTCTATTAAAAAAATAATGTAAAAAACATTAAATAAGACTAAAAACTCCAAAAGAATTTGGGAGTTTACATCCTACCCAACTTATAAAAATTTTGTCCTTGAAATTAAAAATAATCTTAATATCAAAAAATAATGATATTAAAACACGAATGGGAGAATAAGTGGTCAAATTGTCACCCGATTTTCATAAGGTTAGAGAATAGTTATACAAGGTATTATTGGTTTAATGCCCTACCCAACTTATAGAAATTAGCTAACCATAAAAATTCCTCCTCATAAAACTTTTTGAGAAGGGCGATTTCTAAGAAGAGGCATGGGAATATTGGACACTTCTGTTCGCAGTCTCGAATTCTAAGTGAGCCTAGATATTGCCATGGTGTTCTTGGTCAATAACTTCTATAAGGATTTACATCTAACATTGTTCCTATATGCCATGCTTTCAACAAGATGGTAGGAATCTCTTGTTCGAATATAACTAGAACGTGTTGGTTCATAGGAATTTTTAGACTTTGCCTAAACTGGGTTACTACGAGATAAGATTGAAGAATTTAGGGAAGGAAGAGTTTACGGGCCAAGAGATGAGAGTCCTTAGTTAGTGCAGAAAAACCTTTTTATATAAGTTGATTAGGTAAGCATTTGGATTCTTTAAGTCATAATGACTAGCGTGCGCGGGTGGTGTTTGGTGTTGTATAGGTGGTACATGATTTTTTGGGAATTTATACGTTATAGGTATGATGCATCTTACATGAATCATGGTTATTCAGTTTAGTTAAGAGAATGGGTCACTATTTGTATGGTTAAAATCTAAATAGGACAAAAGTAGACACATATGGCTTGTTCTAAGGGAATATGTCTACATGCAGTGTAATTGAGATAGAGCACAATAAGGCGTGTTTGTGTGGAACATATATGTCATGTGTGTAGGTTGACTGGTCTAGTTCGTGAGTATGAACTTTATTGGAAGGAAAAGGCCAAAGCCACGGTAGAGGGTATCAAATGATACGGATAGGAGTGGACGTTATGAATCACTAATTTATTAACTAAATTGGTGCTAATCCGTTCCAATCACTTGCTAATTCAAAGAACCTTATATCTCTTAGAGAGGCTTGCAATCTTATTCGTTACAAGAACTTCCATTCTCGAAGTTAAAACTAAGACACGATTCTATGATAGAATGAGATTTGATGAAGCACGGTCGCGATCCTCGTACCTTGTTGTTGAAATAACCACACTATAAACTAGAAACGGTATACAATACGAAGAGAAGTCATATCGGGAGCTCGTGCCATGATTTGAGCATTTTGGAAGAATTAGTTGTATATGTCATTCTTGTATTCCCAATTTGTAAGTTTTACAATAATGACACACAACCCAAGGGTAGCATATTTAACTCTTCTACGGCCTTTGCAAGATTATAGTCGGGGGCAACGACTTCTATAGTCCGTAAAAATATACCCTGGATGACTAAAACCCAATTTTTTGCTCGTATGAAGCTTACTCGTTTACGGCTATAAGGCTACTAATGGCATCAAAGGTAGTGCTCTGTGATATTACTGCTAACTAATAAGTCCAAGTATAATATATATATATATATATATATATATATATATAAGGTGATGGTTAACTATATTAAGTAGGACAACTAAACTATTAAGCGTGTTGCTCCGCTATCCACTAGTGTCTTAACAATAAATGATGTATCTAGGATAATGCTCTAGGTGTTTGCTCTATGTTGTGGCAGCGGTTCTACCGATTGTCTAATCGACTTGCTCCGAGTTATTGTAGCTGGTAATAAGGTTGGGTTGATCAAAACATCTATCTTTGATTAAATGAATGTAAGACCCAGGTTTTGTTGGTTCATTTTATTTAATATTGCTTGTTGTCCCTTAACCCAAGCCCATGAGTTTAGCGCATAACTTAAACCCAATCCAAACCCATTCCTTTCCCACTCATCGGTTCTCACTCCCCGATCCTAGTTATGCGCCCACTCCCTTCCCATCATCTCTACGTAACCCCAGAGCAAAAACTTCTCCACCACACACTCATCCCATTTCTTTCTTCCACATTCTTTAAACCTTCACAAATAAATCTATAACTTCCTCCTCCCTCCACCAAATCTAAATCCGAGACCACCGTCGCATTTGTCTCATCGTCCTCTCCGAATCCAGACCCTACTCCCCCACTTTCTGAGCCTGCCTCCGGTGCCTTCTGTGCACCCTCCACCCGGCATCCGTCAACTCCCGTGCGTGTGCCCCATACGTCGTCGCATATTCGTCGTGTGCGTGCACGTGCCGTGCTCGTCGTCCCGTCCCACGTCGTTCCGGGTCCGAGGCCTCCCCTCGGTACTCCTTCGTACAACTTTGGGTAATCCTTTCATTTTTTGCTTTCTGTTTGTGATCACAGAAACCCTAACGTACCATCCTGGCCTAGAAATAGGTTCTGTAGAAATTATTGGATTATGTGGCTGATTTATTTTAGCTTCTGTGATGTAATTAGTAAATGTTGTAATAATAACCGTTTTAGGAAACTTCAAATATACTTTATTGGTATTAATTGATTCGTGGATTAACCTTAATAATTTAGTTATGGTTTTAATGATTTTTAATTGTTTAAATATATAGTTAGGATTATCTTTTAAATTTAATGTTAAGTTGTAGAGATTTTTAAACCAAATAATGATTTAATGTTTTACAAAATATTAGTTAAATAAATATCGTTTAAAAGTTATTTCATTAAAATAAAGTTTGGTTAAGTAAATAGTATCTAAAAATTAGATTTCGTTAAATGATTATAAACATGGTAGTTTTACCCTTTTAGAAATAAATTTTAATCAAAAGATTTTATAAAGAATAATATAATAAAACTAATATTTATTTAAAAAGGTTTTTTGGTAATGGTATTTAATATTAAAACCCGAAAATCTTTTATATTAACTTTAAACCAATATTTTGGTAAGAAATGTATTTTTGTACATTTTACTATCTATGTTTAAAGGTGATTTTCTACATAATTTATGAAATGTCTAAAAGACATATTTTATGAAAATCATTCTGATTAAATAAATTCTATTTTAAAATATTATTTAAATAAAAACTATTTTCTTACGAAAATTACTAATTTTGAGAAATTTATTTAAAGTATTTTTCCTATTAATTAATTTGTTGTAAGGGCATAAGCCAAGTTTTTCTATTTTTCTGTGACCCTGTATTGTGTAGCTTAGATTTCTATTTCTTTTCTGGGTTGGTTATTGCGTAGCTAGACGTATAAATTATAATTGGGTATTAATTATTTTGTACAAAATTAAAAGTTTTCTCATAATAATACTAGTAATTCACCTGTTTTCTCATTTAAAAAAAAAAAGCCTAGTTATATATATATATAATATATAATATATATATATATATAATATATATATATATATTATATATATATATTTAAAATATAAAGTTTTTGCCAAATTAATCGGTAATTATTTTTCCCAATTAAACAGTAATCGACTTATTTAATTAGAATGATAAACGAACATAGATTGCGACGCTAGATTTCGTAGATTATTAAATAACTTAAAACCTGACTAGGGTCTACTTCTAGAGATTGTAACTAGCACACCTAGAATGGTTTCATTATGGTTCTAAGTCAAGGTTCTCAACTGTAGGATCTCGGAAACGAACTTGACTTCCTCCTCGGTACGACATTCCCGATCCAGTCTATTAACAGAGGCAAGTTACGTTTATGTTTTCTTGTATTTAATTTAGTAATTGTCAAGCTGCATCTTTAAACCACATTTCTACACGGAACCCTCTCCTAGGGTTCAAATATTGATTGATATTGATTGTGGAGATGGGGGAATAGTGTAACGTTTATGGCCAATACCCCTCATATTGCATATTGTGCGAGCTTACCCCTCTTACACACGGGGATAAGTCATATCGCGTCGCTAGGACGCTATTGTAAACCCAAGTCGGTCATAGACGATTACATATTCAAATCACATTATTTTTAATTGTTAAAATTGCTAAAAAATATTGTTTCAACTGTTTAGCCTGCACTTTTCCATTATTTTTATTGAAATATGAGATACATATTCGTACTTGCTCCCTCCTGACTGGAGACCACATTTTTAGGTGATTGAGTATGTTGAGCTATTGTACAATAGCTACTACCCAGTTTTTGTACCCTGTGGTTTGCCGGAGTCCCCTTGGAGGACGCAGGACCTGAGGCCGACGAGCCGACCGCTTAGCTAGTCGTTTTCAGTTTTTTTTAGTTTTATTATTTTGGAGTT
>JANAVB010029364.1:0-10059 GCA_029216955.1 Iris pallida | reverse complement strand
ACGCGTCTCAAAACAGCGACTTCGTACATGTTTTCTGGGCAATCCGACCGTTGGATTGCCGCACTCCTTCCTCCGTTACAATCTCGGTATATATCTCTGCCTCCTCCTAAATTCAACCGTTAATTCATCCATTTGATATGTCAAAATCGGTCGCCAAGTTGCCCGAATAATTGTGTTCGTTTTTGGACAGCTTTGTGGAGCCAACTTCGTCGACTTGTATCTTCGTCGTCGCAGCTCCGTTTGACGTATCACCAGTTCCTATGTATAGCTGGTATAACCCTCTTCTTTCTCTTAAGTTTCGTTTCATTGTGAGCTTGTTTGATTGGTTGAATTCGGCCAAAGTTGGCCGTCCGAATTCATAATTTTCAACTTGTTAAATTATAATTTTGAACCGGGACTCCATATTCCAATTCTGACACCACCAGTAGACTCGTGACGTCGTTCTGGCATAAATTCATATAAAGTTTGCTTGATTTGGATGACGTGGGCCCTGGCACGTATTTCGGTACAATGCGGGCCCTACTGTCCGAGTCAACGAGTTATTTTGAGATCGGCTCATCGGAATCCACTTTTGAATATACCGTTGGGTTTGTATCGTTATTCTGGACTCATTGACATATACTTTGCTAGATTTAGTGAACTTGGGCTCCGGCACGTATTTCCGTGCAAATCTGATTCCACTGTCCGAGTCAACGGGTCATTCTGAGATCGGCTCCTTGGAATCCACTTCTGGATATACCGTTGGGTTCGTATCGTCATTTTGGACTCGTAGACATTTAGTTTGCTATATTTTTTTGACTTTGATCCTGACACGTTTTTGGTACAAGGTGAGTCCAACGGTGGACCGTATCTTGATCCGAATTACCATTTTGCTCCTGTGTCCGGAATTGGACTTATAGATAGTCTATTCTAGCTATTTTACTTATTCTGAGAATGTTGGTGATGTTTGTTTCAGCATCCGATGACGTTCGTGGAGACCCCTATGATGCTACCTTTCTTGGACTTGACGATTTGTCAGCAGGACATCATCGGCCAACTGCTTTACCCTAGGCAAGATACCTTGCCATACTTGTACTGTTTACATTACTCATATCTATCCTTGTACTATTAGATGATAGCACTGGTAGTGTGTATCCAAGGATGACTTGGGTGTTACCGATGATGGCATCGATGTTATGGGTGCGTGCGTGTGTGACTTAGAGTTAGTAGACATACCCGACATGGTGAAGTTATCCCAGATAACTTTATGACTTGACACGAGACATTACACGACACCTTGAGTGAGAGTCATTGTGTTGGCACGAACTTCCGTATTCGACTGATCATCGGTGCGAGCGATTCGTGTGACGGTACATATAGAGTTAGATGGTGTCTAGATTAGAGACTCGCATTGAGATATGGATTGACTGAGTCATGGATACGACTTGTACATTTCCTGGGACGGGGAAGACAACCAGCAGGCGTATGGGACAGACAGTTACATTATTTTATATTTGCCTCAGGGTGGCCTGTTGTTGGCATGGGCCCTTACTAGTAGGAACATCTCCGGCAGCGGCCACTAGCTGCGCGCTAGGTTCGGTTGGGAGGACGCTAGTATTGAGCTAATCGGCTCGTGATCCGACGCTCGGCCCGTGTTCTGACGCAAATCCTTTGGCTAGTGATCCGACGTCGGCCCGTGCTTCGACGAAATTATTATTCACCTCCCCATACGTTCCAAAGGTTGTCTTCAACATACATCACATAGACTGGTTAGTTCGTGTACCTATGTCGGATCGTATCATGGGACAATATCTTATTACGGACTGGTATACCATCCTTTGACCAGGAGTAGTCAGAGTTATGGTTGCTGATTGATGACTGGATATTAGACCACGTTGTGACTCAGGTTGATCATTATATTCAGTTCACATTATGACATGTATCTCTGTATCTTGTTACGTCCCTCTGAGGACCTGGTGATCTCTCCAGGTATTCGCTGAGCGGTTAGTACAGAGTAGCTGGCGGGTGCTGCATGATGCACCGAGGTCTCAGGTATATATTTATATTGTGTTCTGGCATATTCCATTTATTCTTTCCAGCTTACATCCTCACTATAATTGCTTCATACTGCTATGTAGCCTACTATTACCAAGCTTATTCCTTCTCAGCTTGTTCGAACATGTATATTACTGGGTGGCCAACTTTAGTATATTATGTTCATTCTTGGTGTTCATTTCATTACTGTGGATTGAGATGCAGATGATCATATACTCTTAGTTACCCCTTTACAGCGGAGTACGTCCAGGGCTAAGTCCATTAAATTGGGAACTTACCCTAGATCGTATTAGCTGGCATGGTCGCGCTCTGGTTCCTATATATTTTGGAACTGGGGCGTGACATGTTTTAGTGGTGGCCCATGCAGGTCGAGATAAATCGTTTCGGTTACGTTACTGTACCGGACGAGCCTGCGTTATGATAATATATTAGAATCTCAATCCACACTGCTATTAAAAAATTCCCATTGACTTCTATTATCGCCTTTGAAATTTCTTATTTGTACTCAATCATACCGTTCTTGAAATAATATTTATGAATTCTCGTCTTTTCCTCTCTCGGAAGTACGGACACTTGTGTTGACTATCACTTCGTCGATATCCTATTATTGATTGTGACTATGGTAGATAGAATATCTTGTGGGTAACTATTTGGGTACATAGAGGTTTGGATAAATGTCTTACTAGATAGATAGATAGGATGAGAACGACATTTTTGTCGAGGTTTAAATCTTTATAGAAAAATATCCTTGGTTGGATGATTGCATAGTCGTATATTAGTGATTCGACAACTTCATATGAATTATCACTTTGAGCTAGGAAGTTAATTTGGAAGGATGTAGTAACAACTGCTTGATAGGACTAGGTGATTAGATAAGGTGGGTAGACTGTAAAGACGCCTCACTAAGATAGGATGAGGAATAGAGAATAGTGTAGTGTATACAGGAGACATGATGACTATTAGGCCAAACTATATCACCCTATGCTTGGGTCAGATAGAGTTCTGGAGAGGGTTATGATAAACCCATACAGGTTTACTATGGAGGAAAAAAATATTTCCTTGGATCACAAGGATTGGACTTGAAGGAAGACAACTTGAAAGTTTCCGGGGATGATAGCAATTAAAGTTTGAGGAACCATCAGAAGGAGGAAATTGATGAAACACGGTGATCATGACCGGGTATAAGATTTGAGAGTTGTAATAAAAATTTGAGAAATTATAACGTAGAGGATATGAAAATAAGGAATAATGATAAAATGGGAGAGAGGACTACATGGATATTGAGGAGCTATCCTAGGAAGATTATGTATCAGAGAAAAATATGATAATGGAAGTTGTGTATGATTAAGTTGGATTAGTCATCGATTTCTATATTGGCCGAGTCAATCTTGAATGAATTATTGGAGTTAAGGACTAGGATTAATAGAGTTAGACTATGATAGATGTATTAGAGTTAAGTACTTATTAGACCAGGTCTCAGATTTTCTTAGCAGATAGTTAGGCGTGGTTGTAATACGTATAATAGCTTACGGGTAGATAAGGTAGAACCTTGGTTAGATAGGATTTAAGGCTTGTATAGGTTTAGCATTGAGTTTCAAGGTTGTTTAAGTTAAGAATTGATCATGATCTTCGATGATTAATTGTAGCCAAGAATCAAGGAATAGAGTTAGAACTATACCTTAAGGCAGACTAGTAAAGCTTTTATTGATGCAAGTTAGTTAGAGACCCTTGAGGAGTTGCATCTGGAATATTGTGTTAGTATGAGGATAAGAAGTGGATATACAAGAAGAGAAATTTATAAGGAACAAAATGTTTGGTCTGAATAAATGGAGAGGAATAAGATTGCAATTTAAGGAAAAGTTATCAGGATGAGGTATATGACCACGATTATCTAAGATGACATAACGGTGATTACAGAGAGAACTATACCCCTAAGCAAGATCTTGAAGTTGCGATTCAGATAAAAGTGAGGAGATCATCTCGAGGAGGGAGACGATACAATTATGACACATAAGGTAAGATTGGGAAATTGACAATGAAATGTGAGGATACTGACATGGAAGGTTTTAGCACTTGAATGAGATTATGGCATGAGATGGGAGAAAAAGATTTCAAGGTAGAAAGGTAGAGTAATCCTAAATAAGTTAAGGCATATAATCTAGGGCTAAGAAATTACACAGTGGATGACAAATTTCTTGAGGATGAAGATATTTTAAAGAGGATAAGTTAGGAATTGAATTTCTTTTTTTTAGAATTGAAGACGTCTGGAGACTTGGGCATATTACATTATGAGCATCTTGATATTGTGTTAGCGAAAGTTACAATTGGAAAGGGTGAGCCATAGAATGGAGTGTACTAATGAAAGAAATTTGATGATACCAAGGACTTTTGAATATTATGAGTGGATCATGGAATAAGTGATTAGCTGCATTTGATGGATCACATGTTATCATAGGAACCTGATAGATAGGCTGAATCATAGTATGGATTGGTGTGTAATTTTCTCAGCCGCTTAATTTTTAGATTTTTTCTAAGTGACTTTTCATATTTGTTTGAGACACATCCATAATCTTTCTCTTCTTATTTCTAAGCTTGCAAATCACGGTTGCGTAATTTAGCCAGCTTATCCTTCTAAATTATGATTTAGAAGATCGTATTCTTCCTTAGCCATGCCTTGATCTCAAATTCAAAACCTTGATCTCATCTCTCCTCTGCCAAACGATCATCTTATCCTAAGACGTCATTCCTCCCAAATTCTTGATCAAGCGTCCACTTAGTCGTACCATATTCTTGTGGAAAATCTCTTCTAGAGCTTTTCGAAACTCTTCGTACCGTTAGCTGCAACTTTCTTGTTCGTGATTCACTTAAATTTGTTTAACAAATCCCTTTATGCCCCTTGCTCTGGTTATGTTCAACCGAGTCAATTCCTTCTAACATATTGAAATCTTGACCAATAGTACCCAGATAGTACCTGAGATTATTGTAGACTGTAATATCTAAATCCCAGTTTTTCTTTCCAAAACCTTGCTAGTAGATCACGGACTATGATCTTCTGGTTGGAACTAGTCGTGCCTGACTCCACAAAGATTTGATCATCTATCCTTCTAATACCCATGTATTATTGTAATTTCGAGGACGAAATTCTATAAGGTGGGTAGGTTGTAAGCCCTCTGGATTTTAGGGATTATTTTAAATTTTATTAAAGTAATTAATTTCAATAGAAATCTTAATAAATGATTATTTTATTATTAAATATACCTCTTCGTGACTTTGATTTTTGGAGCGCAAGAGATGTCAGTATCTCGAAACGCCCTCGGTCCTTCATGAGTTTTGATCTAGACAAGTTTATCTTCATATTGATATATTATGTCCCACTCAAACTTTTTCCCTTGTGCACTATTTGCATCGCAGAACTTTCGGATCAATTTAGGCCATTGTATCATTTTATTAAATTTCCACTTTTATTTTTAATCATCATGTGTATTTTATCGTGACTTTTAATTTAGGAGCACAAGACTAGTTATTTTCTCCAAACTAATTTATCATTCATGATCTACTCGAGATGTTCTACACCCATGACCTTCGTGTCCCACTCAGACACACTCTCTTGTGCTTCATTTTTATCGTGCAACTTTTGGACAATTGACCCAATCCCGTTTTACCCCACCGAGTCACATTTAATTCCAACTTGTATTGGAGACGCCAGTTTGACCCAAACTGGTCGACCCAAGTTATGGACACGAACCATTTTGAGCCTACCACACACGTGCCACTCGTGTCCCATCCAATTTAGTCCCCGTGTACTATTTATTTATCAATGATTATAAATGGCTGATTGAATGTTATTTTAATTACCGAGACCCAATTAGATCCAATTACGACCCGATCCGACTCAAGTAGACACCACACCAAGCACCATGACAACATCCATCATCCATACCCAAACACACATCACCAACACTCCTATAAAACACCACATGTCACATCACTCTCTCTTTCTCTCTCCCTCAAATTCAAATAAACACACACCCTCACCATACACATCCCTATGCTCCTTGGAAACACACCCACACCTATACACCCTCTCTCCTCACTCCTACACAAGCCAACACTCCCCCACCTCTTTTCATACGTTCCTTTCTCCTCTCTCTACACATCACTATCCCCCTATATTAAAAGAAGCACTCCTATCCCCATCACCATCACTCTCTCTCTATCTCCCTATACTATAAACACACACCATCACCACCACCATACTCTCTCACCCTCTCTCCCCTCACCCGACCAAGAGAGCACCTCCCCTCTCCCTACAGCAGCACCCTCACCATTCCTCACTCTCTATTCACCCATTCTCTCTCTCTCTCCTCTCTCTCTTCTTCTCCACAGCCACCACCTCCACTATTTTTCCTCTTCTTAGCATCATCTTCACCTCTCCTTCTTCTTTCTTCATCAAGCTAATCCACCACCACCATGGGCATCACCGCCATCACCTTCACACACTACTACTACCACTACCACCTCCCTCTTCTTCTTCCTCTCCTCCTCGGCCTCCTCCTCCTTCTCCCTTGGTCACCGTTCGGCCACTCATGGCCGAGCTTAGCAGCAACAGTAGCTGCACGTAGAGTGCAGCAGCAGCTGCACGTAGCGGAGCGGCAGCAGCAGCAAACAGCAGTTGTAGCAGCGCCAGCGGCCACCGCGCGGCCGTCGTGGCCACTCCCTCGGTCGGGTGCACCCCGGCGACCATCCAGGAAGGAAGCTCCACCCCCGACGAGCCTGCGTGCGTACACGAGAGCAGCGGTCGATGATGTGCAGCGAGCTCACGTGCGAGACGCGACTGCGCTCGCCGATGGCCAACCACCGCCGCCAGCCGTCTTCGATCGCCGTCGCTGCCATGCCTTGGCCGCGCGCAGCCCGGCTTGCCACCCCCTAGCAGTGGTTCACCTCCCAGAGCCTCACAGGAGGTCAATTTCGACTTCGAAATCGAAGTTCCGTCGACGCGCGCGAATGGTGAAGCCAGAATACGTGTCTCAAAATAGCAACTTCGCATGTGTTTTTGGGCAATTCGACCGTTGGATCGCCGTACTCCTTCCTCCGTTACAATCACGGTATATAGCTCTGCCTCCTCCTAAATTTCAGCCGTTATTCTTCCATTTGATATGTCAAAATCGGCGCGCCAAGTTGTCCGAATAATTGTGTTCCTTTTTGGACAGCTTTGTGGAGCCAACTTCGTCAACTTGTATCTCGTCATTGCAGCTCCGTTTGATGCATCACCAGTTCCTGTGCATAGCTGGTATAACCCTCTTTCTGCCCCTTAAGTTTTGTTTCATTGTGAGCTTGTTTGATTGGTTGAATTCGACGCCAAAGTTGACCATCCGAATTCGTAATTTCTAACTTGTTAAATTATAATTTTGAATCCGGGACTCCAGATTCTAATTCTGACACTACCAGTAGACTCGTGGCGTTGTTCTGGCATAAATTCATATAAAGTTTGCTTGATTTGGACGACGTAGGGCCCTGGCACGCATTTCGGTGCAATGTAGGCCCCATTGTCCGAGTCAACGGGTCATTTTAAGATAAGCTCATCGAAATCTACTTCTGGACATACCATTGGGTTTGTATCGTCATTCTAGACTCTTTGACATATACTTTGCTAGATTTAGTAGACTTGGGCTCCGGTACGTATTTCCGTACAAATCGGATTCCACGTCCGAGTCAACGGGTCATTCTGAGATCGGCTCCTCGGAATCCACTTCTGGATATACCGTTGGGTTCATATCGTCATTCTGGACTCGTAGAAATTTAGTTTGCTATATTTTGTTGACTTTGATCCTGACACATTTTTCGGTGCAAGGTGAGTCCAACGGTGGACCGCATCTTGATCCGAATTACCATTTTGCTCCTGTGTCCGGAATTGGACTTATGGATAGTCTATTCTAGCTATTTTACTTATTTTGAGAACGTTGGTGATATTTGTTTCAGCATCCGACGACGTTCGTGGAGACCCCTATGATGCTACCTTTCTTGGACTTGACGATTTGTCTACAGGACATCATCGGCCAACTGCTTTATCCCTAGGCAAGATACCTTGCCATACTTGTACTGTTTACATTACTCATATCTATCCTTGTACTATTATATGATAGGCACATGGTAGTGTGTATCCAGGATGACTTGGGTGTTACCGATGATGGCATCGATGTTATGGGTGCGTGCGTGTGTGACTTAGAGTTAGTAGACATACCCGACATGGTGAAGTTATCCCGGATAACTTTATGACTTGACACGAGACATTACACGACACCTTGAGTGAGAGTCATTGTGTTGGCACGAACTTCCGTATTCGACTGATCATCGGTACGAGTGTTCGTGTGACGGTACATATAGAGTTAGATGGTGTCTAGATTAGAGACTCGTATTGAGATATGGATTGACTGAGTCATGGATACGACTTGTATATTTCCTGGGACTGGGGAAGATAACCAGCAGGCAGTATGGGACAGACAGTTACATTATTTTATATTAGCCTCAGGGTGGCCTGTTGTTGGTATGTACCCTTACTAGTAAAAATATCTCCGGCAGCGGCCACTAGCTGCGCGCTAGGTTCGGCTGGGAGGACGCTAGTATTGAGCTAATTGGCTCGTGATCCGATGCTCGGCCCGTGTTCTGACGCAAATCCTTCGGCTCGTGATCCGACGTCAGCCTGTGCTTCGACGAAATTATTATTCACCTATCCATACGTTCAAAGGTTGTCTTCAACATGCATTCACATAGACTGGTTTAGTTCCTGTTCCTATAGTCGGACCGTATCATGGGAAAATATCTTATCACAGACTGGTATACCATCCTTTGACCAGGAGTGGTCAGAGTTATGGTTGCTGATTGATGACTGGATATTGGACCACGTTGTGACTCAGGTTGATCATTATATTCAGTTCACATTATGGCATGTATCTCTGTATCTTGTTACGTCCTTCTGAGGATCTGGTGATCTCTCTAGGTATTCGCTGAGCGGTTAGTACAGAGTAGCTGGCGGGTGCTGCATGATGCACCGAGGTCTCAGGTATATATTTGTATCGTGTTCTGGCATATTCTATTTATTCTTTCCAGCTTATATCCTCACCTATAATTGCTTCATACTGCTATGTAGCCTACTATTACCAAGCTTATTCCTTCTCAAGCCTGTTCGAACATGTATATTACTGGGTGGCCAACTTTAGTATATTATGTTCATTCTTGGTGTTCATTTCATTACTGTGGATTAAGGTAGATGCATATACTCTTAGTTACCCCTTTACAGCGGAGTACGTCCAAGGCTAAGTCATTAAATTGGGAACTTACCCTAGATTATTAGCTAGCATGGTCGCGCTCTGGTTCCTATATTTTTAAAACTGGGGCGTGACACAGACCCAGCCATGTATTGGACCATTCAGCGATCGAGGTGGGCCTACTCTTCACTATCCAGAGCAGCCAGTGGAGATTCTGGATTGTCACGCCCCAGAACCAGAATACTGGAGAGCGGGGGCAGACATAGCCAGCTACGTATATTGAAATAGAATACATCTCAACTATACGGTCACGGCTGTCTAGATATGAGGGTTTACTACAAGCCAGCAGTCTCTTAAGGTCAAGCCTATTGTCTCAATCTCAAGCAATTAACAGAGTTACAAGATGTTAGAGCATCAAAATATATATATAAGGCGTCCCAAATATTACATATTGGATGATCATGAAGCTAGTCGTACAAAATGATAGGACTATCAAGAGTTCAGTCATACATGATCAACCCTAGGATTTGTTAATCATGTTTACAGCCCGTAGGCAGACAGTAAGTAAATGTGCATCGAGCTAACAGGTGCTCGTCGGCTAAACGCCTCAAAAGAATAAATTTATAAAGTGGGTGAAACAAAAGGAAAACCCACTCTTGGCTCGGGTTCCGTCTAGTTGTCACCATTGGGCTGGAAGCTTGGTAGATCCTCGGGAGCTGCTCCAAAATCTGGCCACACAAAACCAGCTGGGTCAAACCCC